>JBAMCP010001083.1:0-28262 GCA_037075105.1 Lissocephala sabroskyi | reverse complement strand
CGGCTGGCCGGCCACCCCCACTGCCCAGTCAATTAATCACGGCTCATTTGGTGGCCAAGTCGGCCTCCGTCATAATTCATGGCCCGGCCAACGGGCAATCGACTCGTGTCAGAATGCAGATTAACCGCCGCCCACCGCCCGCGGCATTTATCTTTATGGGGAGTGGCCGGTGGCGGCGGCTGTCAATTGACATTTCATTTGTTACAACTCTTTTAATTTTGTGGCGGGTGAGAGAAGTTCAATCACCAGGAAAGCCGCTTGTCACGTGCGCTAAACCAATTGGCCATGGCAGAAGGCCGTTGGCCGGATAATTGAGGCGCTAATGAAATGGGGGGCAACTTTTGGTCTCCTTTTGGTTCTCTCGATTATTCGCGCTTTAATTCAACGATTAGCATAACAAAAAGGGAAATTTACACAAAAAAATGCCAGACAAACAACAATAAAAAATCCTTAAGATCCTTAAAAACTAACAAACTACAAAGATGGCAATTTGCGAAAGCGTTTCCACGTCAGCCGGCCCAGCTGGCCGGCCAATTTCTAGTCCTGCTGCGTGCTCGTCTCCTCCAAATTCACAAACACATTCCGCATCTTGTCCAAATCCGGCGGGGCCGTGTCAGGATTCCGTATCCAAATATTATAGGCCTGCTTGTCGGTGCGGGTGAGCGGCTTGAAGTTCCGCGGGTTCTGGGTCTCCTCCTCCTGCAACTTCGAGTTGTAGCGGGCATACAAAAAGATCCTGTACCGCCAATTGTCGAAGGTTTGCTTCCACTCCGTGACGTGCTTCACGGCGCCCTGGGGCACGGCGTTCAGCAGGTTGGCCAGCTTCACCCAATAAGGATCGAGGAGAGGATCGTTGCGCCGGTGGTCGTTGATGAACTGATGCTGCTGCAGGAAGTGCACGTACAGCTCCTTCTGCCGCTTCGACATGCGCTCCTTGCGCTCTGGAAAACACTCAATCAAAAAATCAATTCCTTAACTTCTTTTTATGCTACTCACGGCGAATGTTGTTGGTGGCTGCCCCGCTGGGCCCCAGGCCGGCCGCACTGGGCAGGGGAGGCTGCTGCTGCTGGGAGGTGACTGGCGGCTGATGCAGCGCCGGCGGCGGCGGCGGCTGCTGGGCCTGCTGCTGGTGGTGGTGATGATGCAACTGCTGCTCCTGTTGCTGCTGCAGGAGCACCAAATGTTGCTGCTGCTGCTGCAGCAAATACTCATGTTGCAGGCGCTCCTGGAGCAGCTGTTCCTCTTCCGGGTCGGGGTGGTGATGGCCGTGGGGCTGGTTGGGGTGCTGGGAGTGCGGCGAGTCGGGCATTTCGTCCTGGCCCTCGTAGTCCATTTTAGGGCTGCAGGGTTCGTAGCTGGCCATGGCCAACTCGGCCGGCGGCACGCTGCTGGTTTTCTCCAGCCGATAGCGGGATTCCAGTTCATCGTCCTCGACCAGCGTTTGCGTGGGCGGCGGCGGCTCGGCCGACTGGCAGAGGTTCGTGGGCTCGGGCGTGGGCGAGTCGTTGAGCATCTTCTGGGCCAGCCCGCCGCAGCGGCACTGGTGGCCCGCATAGCCCTCCAGCATGGCATCGAAAACTGCAAGAAACCAAACGGGGAAATCATTAAAACAAACCGAACAAAACTTACAACTTAGCTTAGAAAACAGAACGGGTTGTGGGGTTCTTAGTCGTATTTATATATATTTTTTTTGATTGGCTTATTGCTTAATTAAAGTACACAAAAGCACGCGCAGATTCCACGGCCCCGGCCTGGCCCACCCGTCAATAGTCATAGCTGGCGGCCGTGGCCGTGGTCGTCTCGTCCAGCGGCACGAACAGCTCCATTTTGTCGTAGTCCTGGTGCCCGGCATGCTTGTGGCTCGTCCACATGTTATAGGCCTTCTGGTCGGTGGCCGTGAGCGGCTTAAAGTTCTTGGGATCGGCAGCCTCCCCGGACATGCTGAGCTTGGAGTTGTAGCGCGTGTACATGAAAATCCGATAGCGCCAGGCATCGAAGGTCTGCTTCCAGTCCTCGATGTTCTTGACCGCGCCCTGGGGCACGCTGTTGAGCTGGTGGGCCAGCTTGGTCCAGAGCGGCTCGGTGAGGCCGTCGTGCCGGCGATGGTTGGACAGCAGGCTGGGATTCTCCTCGAAGAACCTTACGTACAGCTCCTTCTGGTCCTTGGACATGCGCTCGCCGCGCTCTGCAACAAAATCTACATTAAAAGGAGATCTTCTCTGGGTTTGAGGGGCTGCTCCGACTCACTGCGAAAGCGACTCATCAGGCCGGGCGTGTAGGGCGGCTGCTGGCTGGCCGAGGGCAGCGGCGGCGGTCCATGGCCGCCCATCGGCCCCGCCAGGCTGTGCGAGTAGTTGGGGAAGAACTGCTGCGGCGGCAGGGCCTGGTGCATGGCCACCTGGGCCTGGTCATGGTGCTGCTGGAGTTGGTAACGCGCGGCCGAGCGGCCCACCCGCTCGCCGTCCACCTCGGCCTCGGCCTTGGGTATTATGTCCAAAGGATCTATAGACTGGGTGAGGGATTCGGGCGTTCGATCGGCATAGTTTTGGCTGCTGCTCAGGCGCAGTTTGAGTGAGGAGTCCGCATTGCTGGCCTGGTCCGAGGAGTGGTTGGTCAGCGGCGACTCTACGGACACCATGAGGCCCGGGGAGCGGGAGGGTGAGCCCGGGCCGCTGAGGTATTCGTGGTGGGCGGCTGCAATGCTTTCGCTGGAGCGCTGGGGCAATGGCACATGGTGATGCTGCTGCTGCTTGAGGGCGGCCATGGAGCAGGAGGGCTCGTAGGAGAGCATTTCCTTGACATGGTTCTCGTCGAGGGCTACAAAGTGAGACAATTTTACAATTTGGGTTTTATTACACTGAACAAAATGCAAGAAACTTACAAGCAACAAACACGACTGCCGCTTCAAAATTTATTTACACCGATCGGAACGGAACACAATTCGCAATTTTTTATATCGAAAGAGAAACAGTATATATCTTTTTTGGGGGGAGGACTTAATCTAAAGAACCCGTATGTTTCGTGTTGAGGGGTAAGGGGTAAATTAGTTGGGTTTTTGGTATTTACCTTGACTGATTTCTATAACGAAATTGGTTAGATCGTGGCGCTGGGCCAGGTAGTGCAGGAGCAGGTCGTCGGGTATGTTGAAGCCGATTTTTTTGTTGCGAAACTCAAAGTTGTAGATGCCGAAGGCGGCCCGCACTGAAAGACAAACACACAACGCACAATCACACACATGAGAGCCATGAAATGGGAGATAAAGAAACCGAAATAACAGCACCAAACGAGGCTCCATTCAAACTAAATGGCGAGTGGTGTGTGGTGTATGGTGTGTGTGTGTTTGTGTGTGTTTTAGAAGCGTTGTGGAGCGAGCGCGCGCAGGGGTGGGGGCGCTCTTTATACACACTTGAAGGCAATTAAATTTTATGACCCGAACTAGCGGCTGCAGCGGCGGCAGCAACGCCAGCGTAGCGCTTCCATGATTTGGTGGGCAGCGTGCTTACCAACATTCTTGAGGTCCCAAATGTTTATATTTCTGTGTTCCTCGGGTCCGCCGATCATGAGGAGCTTTTTGGTGTCCTTGTATTGAAAGGGAATGATTGTTCCAGCGGGTATTTCCGCACGCAAAACCATTTTCAATCGCACACACACGATTTTCACGCACAGTTTTCATAAATCTTTCACGTTTCCCCTTTGGCCACTATCTTCGTAATTGTTTTGGTCTGTCCCTCGGCAGAGTTGCCAACGCTCCCGAAAGTATTCCGCAATTTCCGTTATTTGCATTTCTATTAAATTGCAATTGCTTATGATGGCTGATATGCAACCAATTTCAAATTCTTAAACTTCAGTTAAAAAAACCAATAATCATAATAAAAGTATGAACAGGGCTGCCAGATCGGGCCAATCGATATGTGTCCCCATGGTTGCATTTCGATAGGCACGCAGGGTTGTTCATATTTAAATTTGAAAATATGTGAGCCAAGCAGGCGATTTTATTTTACTCAACTAAATGGCTGAACGTGCAAGCACCGAATCATCCAACCCGCTGCCAAGTAACTGCCCGCAATTCGACGATATCCTGCCGTACATGGGCCAATTCGGGCGCTACCAATGGCGCCTGGCGGCCTTCATGTCGCTGGTCTCCTTCCTGTGGGCTTTTATCTACCTGGCCCAGATTTTTATTATCCTGACACCAGAACACTGGTGCCGCATACCCGAACTCTCCAATCTCCCGCCTGAGAAGCAAAGACAAATCGCCATACCCCGCAACAAAGACGGCGAATACGAAAGTTGCCTCATGTACGACGTCAACTTCACGGAGTTTTTGTTACAGAAGCCGTCGCCCTTTCTGGCCAACTCGAGCTGGCCGACCAAGGAGTGCCCGCAGGGTTGGTCCTACGACCGGGAAAGCATTCCCCTCGACACCATTTCCACCGATTTCAACTGGATCTGCGAGGACGACGAGCTGCCGGTGATGTCCGTGGACATCTTCTTCGTTGGCTCGATCATCGGCTGCCTGATCTTCGGCTGGGTGGCCGATCATTATGGCCGCGTGCCTGTGGTGATGCTGACCCACTGGAGCTTCCTCATTGGTGGTTACCTCACCGGTTTCTGTGGCAGTTTCCTTCAGTTCTCCATGGCCCGCTTCTTCGTCGGCGTGGCCTACGATTCCTGCTTCACCTCGCTTTATATTTTGGGTGAGTTGGGCAGATTCCTCCTCATCCAACGGCTTACAGGACTCCTCCTTAGTCATTGAGTATGTGGGCCCCAAGTACCGCACGGCGGTGACCAATCTCACCATCGCCTTGTTCTACACCCCGGCGGCCATGCTGGTGCCTTGGGTGGCTCTGCTTTGCGGCAACTGGCGGCGCTTTGCGGTGATCACCTCGATGCCGGCAGTGTTTGTGGTCTTCATGTTCCCCCTGCTGCCCGAGTCGGCCAGGTGAGTTGCCGGCGGCCTCTAGAAGGACTCCCAGTTGACTCTTTGCCCCCCCGCCCAGATGGCTGCTCAGCATGGGCAAGATCGACCAGGCCATCGAGATCATCGAGGACGCAGCCAAGACCAACCGGCGGGTGATGCCCAAGGGCCTCATGCAGCTGTTCCGGCGCTGCTGCGAGCTCTACTACACCCAGGAGAGGCTGAGCGAGACCTTCACGGTCCTGGATCTGTTCAAGAAGCAGCGCCTGCGGCGCATCACTTTGATTCTGATCTTCCTGTGGATGTCGATTGCTCTGGTGGACGATGCCCATGTGCGCGCCATCACGGAGCTGGGATCGAATGTGTTTGTGACCTTTTCCTTGTCGAATTTGACGGAGCTGCCGTCGGGGATTGTGGTGTCCTTGCTGCTGGACCGGGTGGGCCGGCGGTGCATGTCGTTTGCAGTGCTCAGCTTGGCCAGTTTGTTTACCTTGGCAGCCACGATGGTCAGGGAGGATTGGCAGGTGATTACGGCGGCGATTCTCGCGAGATTTTGTGTGAATATTGGCTACAATGTGGGGCTGCAGTGGGCGGCGGAGATGCTGCCGACAGTCGTGAGGGCTCAGGGGGTTAATTTCATTCACATTATGGGATTTGTGGCGGCCTTGGCTTCGCCTTTGATTGTCTACTTGGAGCACTACGGACACCTGATGTCGCTGAAAGTGCTGAGTGGACTCACGGTTATTGGGGCCGGGCTGGCTTTGTTGTTGCCCGAAACTCTGCATACTATTATGCCCGAGACTATGGAAGATGGCAATAACTTTGGCCGTAGGCAGAGTTTCTTCGCCTCCTGGAAGCCGGCTGGGACTTGAATTGCGCGCCCAAGTGCTGCCACCTGGCGGGCTTAGTCAGCCACACGCAGAACCCTAATCTCGATTAGTCGATGCTAAACCGATAGAAAGACCCAATGCAAGCCTGAGCACTGCGGCAAACCCAGCCAGTGTGAAGTGGCAAGATACCAAAGCAACAGCGATGGATTTGATGAAGGCTAAAAAACACCAAAAATAATTGGATAAGCCGATCACAGTGGAGAAGCCTCCTGCAAGCCTGCTGCAATTTGAATTACGCGCCAAAGGGCTGCCACCTGGCGGGCGTAGTCAGCCACACGCAGAACCCTACTTTCGATTAATCGATGTTAAACCGATAAAAGCCAATGCAAGCCTGAGCAACACGGCAACCACAGCACGTGTGAAGTGACAACAGACCGGACCAGCGAGATGGATGTGGTGAAGGCAGTTTTAGAAAAACACCAAAAGGAATTGGATAGGTACAAGCCGATCACAGTAGAGAAGCACTTGGAATGCCGTCTCGATGTGGGCACCCTCCTAATAACAGACCCCAACGATCTGGACGACATCAAACTGAAGTGAGTCCGCCGCACGCGTCGCTGGCAGGTGGCCGACTAAGGAAAACTTCCATTTTCAGTGGCTGCAAAGAGGACTACCTGCGTGATTTGGCCCGCGACAATACACAGCTGCTGCTGAATGCCATTTGGGAGCTGCCCACCGAGCGGGTGGACGAGAGCATCGTGGCCAAATTGCCCGAACCCACGACGATCTTGCCGCGTCTGAGGAAAGTGCCGGGCCCGCGGCCGCTCACCAAATGGGAGAAGTTCGCCAAGGAGAAAGGCATCACCAAGAAGAAGAAGGACAAGAAGACCTACGACCAGGTCTTGGACGTGAGTAGTTCCCCGCCTCGTCACCAAGATTCTCTCTGGAAATTCGTTTTGCGTACAGAAATGGGTGCCGACTTATGGCTTCAAACGCGCCGAGGCTGAGAAGGACAAGGACTGGGTGCTGGAGGTGCCCCAGAATGTGGACCCCAACACGGACATGTTCCAGAAGAAGACCGATTTGCGCAACGAGAAGGTGGCTAAGAACGAGATTCAGCGCATGAAGAACATCGTTCGGGCCAGGAAGCTGGACGTGCCACGCAGTGGCTACCTGGGGCCCGAGGCAGCCTCTTCGAATCAGCTGCTGACCGCAGTGACTGTGGCCAAGTCGTCCACCGCGTCGGTGGGCAAATTCCAAAACAAGCTGCCCAAGGAGAAGGAGGCCCGCGGCCTTGGCGTCAAGGAGCTCATTCCCGGAGGCAAACGCAAGCAATCGCATATCACAGACCAGCCCGAAAAGGAGGCCAACTTGGATCTCATCAAGAGCGTCCTCAACAAGCGGCCCAAGCTGGACGTGGACAAGGCGATATCCCTGCAAAAGCAGGACGACCGTCTGGCGTGAGTATTCTTATGGCGACTACACCAATTCCCTTGGCATTTATGTGCTGATTTTTTTAAACAGTCGCGAGGCCGAGGGCCCCAGCAAACCCGCCAAGAAGGGATCTAAAAAGGGCGGCGGCAAGGGCAGCCGCAAGGCCGTCGGCAAGAAGCCCAAGGGCAACCGAGGCCAGCGCGCCCCTGGCAAAAAGGCCACCACTGGACGCAAACGTCGCTAGCTCATTTAGGACACCTTTAGTTACATCCAAACGCAGAACACTTTACACAATAAACTTAAGAACTAAGAAGAGCCTCAGAACCTCAGATTGATCGGCTCCGAGTGCCGATTCAAATACTCGTAGACGAAGCTCCTGAACACGCGATTGAAGTTCCGAATCGACGGCCAATGCAGGTTAGCCGCATTGTCCCGCGGCGTGTGCCAGGTCTCCGGGAACGGAGTGGCTATCAAATGCAGAATGGGAACATCTGCAAGCAAAGTTAAGATCTCCTCAAAATGAAAGTGTTTTCCAGCACTCACTCTCTTCCAGGAAAGGCCGATGGTCGTCGTCTACAAAGCCGCCTGCGGCCCGTTTGAGGAACATTTTGTTGTTGCCTTCCAGTTGCCCAGACTGGCGCAGCGTTTGCTCGATCTCCACCAGGCTGGAGTGCAGGCCGTCGGTGTTGGAATAGAAGCTATTGAACTTGGGGTTCTTGGCCCCAATCAGATCCAGCAGGACCAAAACCTCCTGCAAACCACAAGCAGTCATAGGCAGCCCTTAAATTCTATGGAATTTCCTCCTTACCAAGCGATCGATGTTCCTGGGCGGCTGCTGCTGGCCTGGGCGGGCCAGGCCGCTGCGCGTGCGCGCCAGTTTGCCGGCCAAATGCCGCGAGCCGTACACCGAATCGCTGTTGCTCCAGTCCTTGAAGGCCTCCTCGCCGTCGAAGAAGATCAGCTAAGGAAAATCCTCCGGCGATTAGAAAGCTTCAAGGAAAAAGGGACCCGTCTTACCATCAGCCCCAGATCGCTGCGATTGCGGAACTGGCCCGTCAAATAGCTGCCCAGGGTCTTGGCCGTGTTGAGCAGAATGGCGCAGGGCACCGCGGAGTCCGTGGCCCCCACAAAGCCTGGGTCATTGGGGAAATACTTGCTGTCATAGTGGCAGGCCAGAGCCAGGAAATTGCTGGCCTGCGGGTTGATTGTGCCCACGATGTTGGCGAATGTGAGCTCCCCGAAAATGGGAACCCGCTGCTTGAACTCATCGACTTCGGTGTGGAAGCCAAGGTCGCTCAGGGCCTGCACCAAATAATTGCGCACCTGCAAATGCCCGCGGCTGCTCACGACGCGTGGCACCAAAATCTGGGCCAAGCTGCGATTGAAATGCGTCTCGTCGTCGCTCCACTGCGTCAGCGCGGCCTGAAAACCAAAATCAACTGCTGTGGGAATTGCTGGGGATTTCCACGGGGGGAAATTTTCTTACCTTTTGCTGGGCTTGGCTGAGGCCCACAGCCACCAGGAATATCAAAATCTCGACCCTCATGATCATCGACTCGCTGGCAGAAGACGCGATGGCGGACTGAATCTGCTCAAAGCTTCTGGCGGCTCTCCAGCGGCGAACTTGGCGCCAGCCGAGCTTTTCACTGCGTCACCAGCGAGCGCCACACGAAAATCTCAGCGCCGAAAACAAAGAAAAGCTCAGCGTGATTTCTGTTTTGGTTAAGTTTAAATTTATTCTTGGTCTTTGCTTGGCCATGAGGAGTCCTTGCCGGGGGCGAAAAGGGTCTCGTAGTTCTCGAAATAGTCGATGACAAAGCGGCGCAGGATTCGGTTCACGTTCCGTATCGTCGGCCAGTGAAGGTTCTGCAAATTGTCCCTGTCCGTGTGCCAATAATCTGGGGCGGTATCCGGCACGATGTGCATCACTGGAATGCCTGGAAAGATAAAGCGGTTAAAAACGCGCGAAACGCAAAACATCAAGCGTCTTCAAAAGTCGCTTTAAAACCGGCAGATCTTAAACCAGGAAGTTGTTTTTGAATCAATGAAAGCGATTCACTTTCGTTTTCAGTGAGAATCGGGCGGGTTTTTTGAGCAAGGCAAAATCGCTTGCAAACCGCTTGCGAGCTTTGAGGCAAAACCGCGAGCAAAGCCGAGAGTAAATTGGCCTTAACACGGTCCAGAGATCATTAGAGAGCTGTTCCCGTAATCAAGTTAGAGATAGAGACCCCACAAAAATAAGCTGCTTTAAAATTTTAAGCGTTAAAAAACGCCAGGGGGTCCCATTAAAAACGCAGCTGTGTTTCTGATTAATTTGGGTTTCTCTCGCATTCTGAACTGCTCAACCAACAATAAGTAAGCCTTCAAAGACGCGAAATTAAAAAAAAACTTAAGTCGAGAGTGGATAATGAAATCGCGCGGATAAAACGCGACCTAATAAGACGCTTAAAACGCGTGGAGTTGGTAAGCGCTGGCTGAGGATTAATTGTTACTGGAATACAAGAAGAGAGCTCAGTAGAAAATCCAACCCGAAACAGAAGTCAGTAAAAATTCCATCAAATCGCAGTTTTCACTGCAAACAGAAGCGTCAGAAAATCGCACGGAAGTCGCACTAAGCAAGTTTGTGGAAAAAACGCGTGAATAAACTTCAGTGAACTTTTAGAGCGAGCAGAGGACTCCAGAGAACTCCAAAAAGAGTATTCAACAGTGAATTATAAATGAAAATGCGCTTAAAAATCGCGCAGAAGTTGCTGGAAATTTTCATGGTCAACCAAATCGCCGATCATTCGAGCCAAAGTCGCACTAAGTGAGTTTGTAACAAAACCGCGAGCAGAGAGAACTAGAGAACTTCAAGAAGAGTATTTAACAAATTAAATAAAAGTTTAAAACCGCGCAGAAGTCGCTGAAAGTTTTATCAGCAAACAGAATAGCCAGAAAATCGCGACGAAGTCTATCTAAAGTTTGCTCGAAGCAACCAAACCGCGCGGAAGTCGCGCTAAGCGAGTTTGTAGCGAAAACGCGAGTAGAGGACTTTGAAGAACTCCAAGCAGGAAACTCAGAGGTGAAATATAAATGTAAATTACATTAAAATCGCGCGCAAACAGCTGGAAGTTTTTGTCATTACCGAAAACCGCGCGTAAGTCGCTGCACGCAAAGAGCCTCGGCAAAAAATGCCCCTTTTTCGTACCTCGAATGTTGATCCTTTTTTTATGCCAAATGGTTACATATGATGACTGAATAATACCTGCATTTGTAAGGAAAACGAGTGAATTAACCTCTTATAACTTTAAGAACCATCGGAGCATTTAAAAAAAAACACTTGAAGAGCACTCAAGAGCGAATTACAATTGGAAAATGATAGAAAATCGCTGGCAAACCGCGTGGAAGTCTCATGATGGGAAAAACGTGGCCCTCCCCACTTACCCTCCTCGACGAAGGGTGTAGTATCGTCGACAATGTCCGTGTCATGGATTTTGTTGTTGAAGAAGAGTTTGTGGTTGAACTCCAAGGCATCGGCGACCCGCAGCGAGTCCTCGATGTCGGACAGGTGACTGAAGAGACCGAAAGTGGACTCATAGCGGCTGCTGAAGTTCTGGTCCGCGGCTCCAATGTTGTTCAGACCCACGACCACCTCCTAAGACCCCCAGAAAAAAGGATTATTAAGCGGCAGTTTAGGTTCCTTCAGTGATCCTTACAATGCTGTCCAGGGGCACCAAACCGGAGCTGACGAAGCGGCGCGAGCCATGCAGGCCCCAATTCTGGATGTCGTTGTTGTTCTCACTTGACTCGTAGCCGTCGAAGAAGACCAACTGGAAAGGAAGCAAAGAAGCTTTAAGGAAGCCAGGACACTCGCGCCAGGCTGCAAATGCCCACCACCAAGCCAATGTCGTCGCGGCTGGCCACATCGTTGCGCAGATACTTCTCCAGGGTCTTGGCCAAGTTGAGCAGAATCGTGCAGGACACCGCGGCATCCGTGGCGCCCACGTAGTCCTCCATATGGGACAGGCTCTTGGCGTCGTAGTGGCAGCTCATCATCAGGTAGGAAGGAGCCTCCATGTTGATGAAGCCCACGATGTTCGTGTAGATTTTGCTGTCCACGAATTCGTCGCGATGCACGATGAATCCGAGTTTGTGGAGCTCTTTGAGTATAAAGTCCCTGACCTTGGCATGGCCCAGGCTGCCGGTTTCGCGGGGCCTCAAAATGGCCTTCAGGGTGGCGTTGAAGTGCTCTTCCTCGTCGGGGAAGTTGATGAAATCGATTTCCTCCGGCCGCCAGTAGGTCATCAGCAGCAGGTTCACCGCCATGTAAACCAAGCAAACGAAGAGAACGATCCAGCGGAACATCAAGACGGTTGGAGAGCAGCACGGAAACTGCCCGAAGTCTGCTGAAGTGAAGCTGCCGCCAGGAAACGAATCAATTTGATGCGGGCCATCAAAGCGACGTTAGAGAGTAAATGAAACTCTCAACTGCCCAGTAGAAATGTCGATCTACAAGCGTTCGTTTCAAATTTATACCCCTTACCCTTACAGAGGGTATAAACGGTTTATTTTTTGGGTAAAGCTCAGAGGCTAGCGCCGGAGACTACAGGCTGTATATTTTATTGGTTCCAAATTGCTCCTCGTTTCTTTTTTATACCCTTTACCCTTATAAAGGAGATGAAAGTTACATTTTTTAGGTAAAATTCAGAGGAAAGCGCCGGAGAGCACAAGCTATAAATTTCCTTCCTCGTTTCTTTTTTAAGCCCTTTACTTTAATGGGTATATTATTTGTAGATTTTTTAGGTAAAATTCAGAAGAAGTATCATGGCTCAAATTTCCCTCCTTTCCGACACTACGAGAACTAGATCTTGGATACTAGGGGTCTTTTTTTTTCTTTTTATTTATTTTAAGGTCTGAGGTTTTCTGCCTCATTCACTTAAACTTACCTTCAAGTTAGACCCGCGGGTATCTTTCGACTTCAATCTTAACAACAAAAAGCCAAGAGTATAAAACTCTTCTTTTGCAATTTTTGTAGGGATATCTCAGAAGAAATCTCCCGAGCTTCCACCTCAGTTTTATTCTTAATTTAAATATCCCCTTCCAAACATTTCGTTTCGATTACCCTTACCCCTTTTGGGGTTCCCATTCACGTCTCCCTTGGTGCTTTGCAGACCTGTGCCCTATATAATGCTGGGCTTTTCATTGTAGTTTGTGGTGTGTTCGACTCTCTCGCCGGGAATGGAGTCCTGGCTGCGCGACGAGATGTCATTGCGGGAGATCGACTGCTCCTGCCTCACAGTGGCCTTCCTGTACATTTTCTTGGAGCGGAACTCATCCCGCGATATGGTCCGCAAACTGGATCCCGTATGCCAAATAGTCCGCACCTTCCGCGACGGCTCCTTTCGCTTCGTAGTGCAGGGCAAATCCCACACCCGCTGCTGGGCCCCAAAGTTGTCGCCATCGCTCAGCGACTGCGGCAGATCCTGGTGCAAGGTCTCCGGCAAAAGCAAGCACAAGACACCGCCCAGCACCCCAAACACCCCCAGAATATACAGGACCACCGCCAGCGAGAACTTGCTCAGGTAGATGACCGGCGGCGAGAACATCATGGCCACGAATCCCATCGTATGGATGAAGCCCAAGCCCTGGCCCCTGACCACAGTGGGCAGGATCTCCGCCGCCCACTGCATGGCCACATTGTAGCTCATGTTGACGAAGAAGCGCCCGGCAAAGGCGGCCAGCAAACGGCCCTGGGAACTGCCCAAATTGGCGGCCACCAGGCTCATCACCCCGCTCAAAGTGGTGCAGGTGAAGGCGCACCAGCGGCGGCCCCACAGGTCCACCGTGAAGTAGAGCAGGACATTGCCGGGCACCTCGGTGAGGCAGGCCAGGGTGAAGGTGAGGAAGACGTTGGCGTCCAGGACGGTGGCTGCCCGGACGTGGCCGTCGTAGATGAGCGACAGGATCATCCACACGAAGATGAGGATGATCATGAAGCGGCGCAGGCGGCGGCGCTGGAAGATCGAGCGGATCGTATAGCTGCGGCCCAAGTGCTCCTCGGCGTAGAAGTGCTTGCAGCTGTAGCGGAAATTGTCCAGGACCACCGAGTCCACCGTCCGCCCGTTGAACTTGGCCACCTTC
This sequence comes from Lissocephala sabroskyi, assembly GCA_037075105.1. Classification (NCBI taxonomy): domain Eukaryota; kingdom Metazoa; phylum Arthropoda; class Insecta; order Diptera; family Drosophilidae; genus Lissocephala; species Lissocephala sabroskyi. The sequence goes on along the minus strand of JBAMCP010001083.1, from coordinate 14,960 downwards.
TTCAGCAAGGCCATGGCCTCGTCTATGCGCCCCACGGACACCAGCCATCTAAAGGAACAAGGATGTGTATTGAGGGAAGGAATTGCTTCAGACTTACCGGGCTGATTCGGGCATGACGCAATAGGAGGCCATGGCCAGGGTGAGCGGCAGGACGGCCACCATGGTGAAGGTCTTCCAGTTGCCCAGGAACAGGGCCAGCCAGGGCAGCAGGCAGGTGAAGGGGGCATAGAAAAAGGCCAGCGACATGTTGGCCACAAACGTGCGGTACCGCGGGCCCACATACTCCAGCACTGCCAGGACCAAAAGGGTCTTAAATAAGTAGAAAATTTATGGAGACTCTGGCCACCCACCCAGGATATACATCATGGTGAAGCAGGTGTCGTAGGAGGCTCCTGTGATGAACCGGGAGACCACGAAGGCCAGGAAGTTCTGGCTGGCCACGGTGAACAGATTGCCTGCCATGGCCAGGAAGCAGCTGCTGACCAAGGCAGCCAGTCGTCCTTTGTGGTCCGCAAAGAAGCCGTAGCACAGGCTGCCCACCACCGACCCCAGGAAGAAGGACATCTGCGCGTATGTCGCGTACCTTTCGTTCTCGCACACCCAATCGAAGTGCATGACGGCCGAGAAAAAGGACACGCCGTACTCATTGTACACGTAGCCCTGCCGGCAGGGCACCTGCTTGGCCGAAGTGTTCGGCCCCGACGGCCGCTCCTTGCCCACTCGAATGGCCGTGTAATTCCTGTCATACATCAGGCACTGGCTGAAGCTGCCGTCCTTCTCCCGCGGTATCGAAATATTCTTCCGCATGGCATCCGTGGGCAAGGCATAAAGATCATGGACATAGCAATAGAACTGCTGGGGCTGCAGGGTGATGAAGATCTGGCCCAGGTACACAAAGGCCACAATGAAGCAGAAGGGAATCATCAGCAGGAAAAGGATCTTCTGGTAGGTCCCGAACTCGCCTATGTGGGGCAGCAGATCGTCGAAGTCCACGCGCTGGAAGGAGTCATAGAAGGAGGACTTCATGGTGGACCGCTCTTCGGTGATTGTGTCGCCGCGGCGGAAGCTCCTGGACACGATCATGCGGTGGGGCGGGAAGCGGGTCTGCTGGCGCACAGGCGGCGGCGGCGGCGGCTCTGGAGGAGGCTCTGGCGGAGGCTCGTCCTCGTCGTCGGATATGCCGATCTGGGAGGTCGACATCATGCTGTCCTGGGGCGACGGGGGCGGCGGCGGGGCCTCCACCTCGGATACCCGAGGCGGCTCTGGTGGCTCGGAGGGTCCTGGCTCGGGCGGCTGCTCCTCGAAGCCCAGCCGCTTTTTCGGCTGCTTTTTGCCGGTGTAGACGTGCAGGTCGCTGGTTGTGGTGCCCTGGTCCATTTTCCTGGTAGAATTCCAAACTGACAGCTACAAATCGAAGTGAAGGGACAGGGAAAGCTTCTGGCAAGCCGGTCGGCAGCCTGTTGCTTGGATGTCCTGCGCCGGCGCGAAACTTTCGAACTTTCATTCATAAATTGGTCGAGGGAAAGTTCGAAATTCTCTTGGCCTTTTTAGTCCTGGCGGCACTCTCAACGAAGGCAGACGTCAACGCCGGTTAACGGCAGCTGGCCGAATTTCGCGTCCTTAGTCCTGTCTCATAAATCAGTGTCATAAATTCGTGTGCGGGGGGAAATTAAGTGCGACGAGATAAGCGCCAGCGTCTGACAAACATGCGAATTTAATGAAACTACAGTCACCCAGCGCCGAAAGGATACCCACAGGACATCAGCAAACAATCAGCCAAAGTCAACGGAACAGTGAAAGTGATCGGGTGTGCGTGTGTGAAAATGCCAATTCACGGGCCTCCGGGTTCCAAACTGCGAGTGGAGTCCTTTAGTCATCTCTGAATCATGGCCATCCTTGAGTCCTGCTGCTTCTGGCAAAATGTCCGCCGCGGCAGCTTTGCCTCTGCGGTTTACACGCTGGTAAATCGCCCCGCTCCCCATAAATAATTTCTCTAATTAGGAAGTCGACCGAACTAAGCCGTCGCCTGTCTGGGGTAGGAGACAATGGCGCCCGGGAATCCCCTTTAATTGAGGCATTACAATTATCCTGGACGGTTTTAGTTTCCTCTCGTTTAATGGATGGATTACGCGGCCTTGAGGATTCACTTTTAAGCCTTTGGGAAGGATTTTATTTTGTACTCGAAATGGAAATTACTGAGAAGCTCCTCGCGTTTTGTGTTTTATTAGAAGAATCAGGAAAGTTGTTCAGGATAGTTTGGCATTTGGAACTACCCAATTTCCAGGCTTATAAATAATCAAATTTTCAGTTCTAACTATCAATGATTTCCTAAGGAAATGGAGTCTTTAAAAATTAGACCAGGAAATCTTTAAATCTCAGTCAGTTTTTTAAGGCGGAAGTTCCATATCAAATATTATCTATCATCGGTCTCTCAAGAGCTCGATATTAAGGACTTTTGAGGGTTTCACCCACCCATCCATTAAATATAAGATCCATTATCTCCTTTGTCCCGGAAATATGAAATATCAGAACTGCCGTCTTTCGCGGCGAATTGGTTTACTTTCCGATCTCCGATTTGGCCGATCGAGGGAACTTGTAGGAGGTGGGGAGTTTTTAGGCTCCAAAAAAGAGAAAGACGAAACGTTGGTCCCTTAAAAAAATTATATTTATAAAGTTGAAAATCAAATTGATATTATAATACAAACATAAACAAAAAGATCCTCTCCAAAACTAGCATCGTAATTTAAATATTACAATATATAAGCGAGTTGGTCATTAGTTTCTGTGGGTTAGGAAATAATTTGTTTATTTGGTTGACTATCAATAAATAAAAAGAGACGAAACTTTGGATCCTTAAACTGACAAATTAAAGCCGCTGTCTATCCAATTGGCTTAAAAAAAATCCTTTTTTTAAGCTTCTTATGCTCCACAACGACAGCTGTGCTTTTAAAGTCCTTAGTGTTCAAGTATCAGCCAAAATCTTAAAAAGAAAATAGCAAAATATTTTTTTTTTTAAGAGTTACTCCCAAACCAACCCAGCCTCTTAAAATTTACCCTTTCCTTCCTAATGAAATAGGTCTCCCAATTGAGGTACCTTTCTGCCTTAAACTTTAACCTTTGCCTGCTCTTTCTCTCTACCAAGTATCCTCAATCCTTGCTAATCATCATTCATTTAAAACACTTTAAAAAGAAAATTCCCTGGCCTTTTAATGGCCCGGAAATGAAAGCTCCCCAAGGTCTTTAAGAATCAATTAAAGTTATAAGAAAAACCTCCTGAAAAACTCCCTGCGGTCCTGTCCCGTTTCTTGCTTGTCATTTCCCTGAAGGACCTCTCTGAGATTGTAAGCCCGGAACTGTCACAAACTTACCCTCATTTGGTAGAGAAAGGGTATAAATTGGCTGCCTGGCGGAGCTCGCAGAATATGAAATTGAATTTCGCCCCTTTTGAGATTTTTCTTTTGTTTTCGGCTGACTGCGCGGTTCCAGATTTATTTCGGCTTCTCGACCTTAATGTTCTCCTTCTACCTTAATGAGGAGCAGGAGTTTCTGCTCGGCCACCGACCCCAGCCCGTGGGCGAGAGCATCCTCGAAAAGGGCGATGTGACTGTGGGTAAGCAACCTCCTTCCCCCCGAACTGACCAACCCACTGACCTCCATTATCCTGTTGGTGTTCCCCTTCCAGCGACTGTGATATTCAATGTTTTGTTTCTGTTCTGCTCGATGCTAATGATGCTCTCGTCTGTGCTGCTGATTGTGGGCCTTTATCATGTGAGTGGGCGGGGCAGGGCGGGCGGTATTATTTGATAGATATATAGGTATATATTCTACCGTAGAACAAACGTCAATTGCTGCTGCCTTGGATCGGCTTTATGGTGGGCGACTTGCTCATCGAGTGCAGCCACCTCGTCCATTTGACAATGGGCAAGCGCGTCGTGTTCGATCCGATTGTCGGCTTCATTTTCACCATGGACTTTTTCATCCTCTGCCTCAATGTGAGTAGCCTAGCAAACAGTCCCTCCCCCGCTCTACCCTCTAAGCATCCTTGCAGGTGTATTGCCTGCTGTGCGTGGTCTCCCAGTATCAGGCCTACGGGGCCGAGCAGGGCCGCCCCCGGCCGCCCATGTCGGTGAGTTGGCCGCCGGCCAAATAAATCAGTCAATGATGATAATTCTCCGGTGGGGGTTGTTGCTCTGTCTGTCCGTTTCCAATGTAGCCCATTGTGGTCTTTACAGCTCCAGAGAAATTAAAAAAATCACAACAGGCGGTGGCCTCGGCTACGCCAGGATCGCCGGCCAGTCCACGGTCCGCGGGGCAGGCAAACAAACGACAGCAACAATTGCAGCGGCGCCTGCTGGCCGTCAGCCCCTTGATTACCTCCCAGCGGCCCACCAACTGCTCCACCATCACCGAGGAGGAGGAGCATCTGCAGCAGACCATTCAGTCGGCGGACAATGCGGGTAAGTCGAGGGGTCCTGGCATTTCGTCGGTGCTGGCAATTTAATTACCGGGGATTTTCTGGGTTCCAGCAAGAATCGTTGACTTGCCAATTACCCAACCGGCAGAGCCCTGAGGAGCCTTCCTTTTACCTATAAGAATCGGAATATTTTTGCAAATTGCTGTCGACATTTCAATGGCAAATAAAAAACCAACCCATCGGGTGGGTGTCTGTATTTTTTTTGAGTGGTTCCCGGTCAACAGGTTCTTGGGCGGGCGTCCTAAACAAACAAATATGCAAATGAAAGGATCAAACGGTCGGTGGTCCGGTTATTTCCCCTGGGAAACTGATTGCTTGCTACTTACGGGAAATTAATACAGGCCACGTGGGTTTTTCCACTGCTCTCTTGCCGCCTGAAAATGGGAAAATGTCCGGCACTCAGAGCCAACGAAGGACGTTGAAGCTTTTATCCTGTCCCCCCTTCGATTGACCGCTTGCGGTTGCTGGCCCATTCGAGTGTCAAAAGAGTCGAAGGGCCTTTGATTTTTCGTCCGGGGACTGCGAGTGATTAGTCCGTGTGCACTTACGCAGGACATTCAAGAGTTAAAGGACCCAGCAGGAGGCCACAAATTTTACACAAAATCGCACCGACCGACGGCTACGTGACTGCGAGTTATTAAAGTCGTGAGTGATTTTTGATTGGCAAGGACATCGCAACGCATTCGTGCGTGTAACAGGACACAATTTTCCAGCTGCAAATGCCAAGTGAACTTAAGTGACATCGACAGTCACGCGTGAATTTAATGAAAATTAATATCAGCGAAAATGAAAACCGGTGACTTTATTGCTGGCATTCGCAGGATATTCGTAAGGATATTAAATGCGATTTGTAGTTGACTATAAGGAGGACTTGTGGAGCCAATTCAGCGAGGCAGCTTGTGGAGTAAAGTATGAAAGAGGAATCCTTTGAACTCAAGCTGAAAAGGAAGGATTTTTAGGAGCACACAAATTCGGTAGCAGCTGTCTACGAGGATCCCGTTAGACATACGAAAATACACACACTCTTGGACTTTCAAGTAATCGAATAGATGAATCGAATAGATGAAATGACGGGAACATGACTTGGACTTTGCGATCGCCGGGGGCCAGGCTCAGCCGCGCTTTTATGGTATTTTATTCAGGACCCAAGGAGCTTTTCAGTTTTCTTTAAATAAGAAGGAAGCTCTGTTTTCAGATTAAAGAAAATCGGGCTGGAATCTACGGGAGTTTAAAGACGAGACAAAAAAAAAAAACAGAAACGACCGCCACTTTATTCTTCCAGTTTATTCATCTCTTGTCCTTTTGTCAGTGTTTATTAATCGGCGAATTTTCCATAACTTTTCTATGATAATATAGAACATAAATTAAAATCGAAAACCACCTCAACTTCCCCTTAAATCAAATCCAAAGTCAGTTCAATTCGGTTGTTAATTCTTCCCCCTTTTCTTTATTCCTAAACCAAGGTTACATTTGAGATTCTGATTGCCGCTTTAATTCCTTAAATGCTTGGGAGCCGGTAACCTAAAATTGCAGTTAACTTTTCCTGTTTGGGGAACAAACTTCGGATTCGACTTTCACGTCTTTCAATGCCCGCAAATCGCGTGAGTTGCTTCCTTCACAGTCGACTGCTGTCCGATGTTGGCCGCAAACTTGTGAACTTTATAATTTCTCGAATTTCTGGCTTGCGAACTCACGAAACCAAAGACAATTCAATCAGCCGCCAAACTTTCCCACATCCAGTTCAATCCCAATAACATCCTGTCGGTTTCGTCCTGCCCCCTCCCCCTGCCCGTCACAGTTATTCAACCAATATATTTCCATTGTGAGCTGCGAGAATGAAACGTCGAATTTGTACTCCAAATATTGACAATCTGCTCCCTTTGCCCCTGCCCTCGAATTACACACACCGAATGCACACACACCAGCGATAAGGACGGCGAATGGCGTTCAGGACGAAGTCTAATGGATTCTGGCATGGACATCAGGAGCTTAGTTATTTATATTTGACAATGGACTCGTGTGTCGGTGCATCCACGGCTGGCGAATATCGAATGACCGGCCCAAAGTGCCGGCCACAAAAGATTTTCAAAAATTGTGAGAATCCTGAAAAGGGACTGCTGTTAATTAAAAATTGAATGGCTCCCTGGCCCCGGACGGCTTTGATGGGTGACCTCGACGGGCGCTGGCTGCTGTCATCGTCTCGACTTGCATGAAAATCCAGGGAATAAAAATGTAACACACGTAAAATTCCAAACAACACGCGTTTCCCGTTATTAATGCAGCCCCACGTCTTGATGGAATGCCGTGCGAACGGACAAAAAAAGGACCCAGAAACATTTGCATATAAATTCTAGTTCCCATCTCAAGGGAAATGCGCATTCTTTCTCTATAGAAGTCGGGCTGTCCCAAGTACAGTCGCGCACGCCAAGAAAGTACAGTCGGCGGGCGTCATTACCGTTAGACTCACTTAGCGGCAACGGTGCAATCGCATAATTGGCCTTAAGTTCACTTAGCCTGAATGGTGGACACACGCGCCTTGTCTAATTGCCTCCAGGATGCGGGGGTCCTGGGAAGCCTTCTAATGAGTTTTCCATTAGCGTTCAAGTTGCGGCGACAAGTGAAAACTCAATTACAAAATCCACAATGAGAGGAATTCCAGCAGCCCCAGCTTCCCAGGCCCATGCGAGCAAATTGAATTGAATGAGGGAATTTTCAAGTGCTTATGTTTTTAAGGAGGTGGGGAGTGGGGGGTGGGGCGCCCAGAAACATAAAATTTAAAATGGCCCACATGCTGGTCGTTTATCAAAATATTGACAAATTTAAGACCGCCGACAGCGGCAGCGGCAGGCACGGCTGCTGTCTGCCAACACAGACATTTTGGCCAGGACGAGCCCCTTGCCGAAACTCAGCAACTGGTAAGCCTTGCCACCCTCTGCCAGTGCCACAGGACGAGTAGGCTGCTCTGCTGTTGCCGGCTGACTGCTTCTCGTTTGATTTATGGCTTATGACAAACCGAGTCGAGTTGGTTGGCTGGTCGTTCAGTCGGTTGGTCGGTTGGTCGTTTTTGGGCCGTCAGCCGCTTTTCCTGCTTGTCAGTTCGGCTTGATTATGTAAAAAGCCCGAAGAGTTTTTCGGGTCCTTCGCAGGGCCCAAATTCGGCCTTTAATTTCTGACAGCAAACAAGGCAGTCAGGCCCGAAATTACCATCATATAAAGCTTATGTTTCCCAATTATCTAAAAAGACCACAGGGCTTTTTTTCCGGGTCAGTTTTAAAAAGTCTTTAAGGAGTTCTCGAAATTTATGTAAAGTGAATCCTCTTTAAACGAACAGACAGCGGTTTTTTTTTATCTACATTCGACTTTTGATTTTCTGTTCTGCAAAATCGACCACTCTTCTAACTTCAGGTCGATTACCCTTACGCCAACTCCCACCCGACTACCCTGGCAACTATCGATATGTACTCGATACCCCAGAGCGATTGCCAGGGGGCGTTGCGCAGTCTAGAAGAATCATTGCCAGTCAAACTGAAATCAAATTAAAGTTTTAATTTATTATTTAAGAGTATTTCCGAATTATTTAAGGATGTTGTAAGTCCTAAGTATCCTTTCTTCCTTGCCAGATCATATGCAAAGACTGTTTACTTTCTTATTCAGCTAAGGGAACTGAAAAAATAATTGCTGCCGAGTCTCCCATAAATGAGTTCAAGGGAAAATATTGTAGGCTTTTAACAAGCTTCTTGCTGGTCCTTGAATCTGCCGCAACCATTCTACTGTGGGAATCCTTAACTCTTTAATTTCTTTGTCTATTTATTTCTTTAAAAGTTGTATAATAAGCTTAAGTTGGCTCTTTTAAGTTTCCTAAAAAGTATAGAAAAGCTGTTCGAGTTGTTTTTCATCCATTGCCATGGGAACTCAGATCCCCCGAGTCTACTCAGTAGCTTAAATTCCCAACAGCCATCGTCTCATGGAATCAATCAAAAATCAAAGAACTTTCTCGATTTCCTCAGTTCTGTTTGGAATCCTTGGCATTCCCTTTAGATTCCTAGACGTTTAATGAACTCCTAGCGGTTACCTGTCTCCCCCTCCACTTTTATGTCCTTGCTTGCAGCTCTCCATTTCGGCTTTGTGGCTTTAAAGGCTCCAAAGAGCAACTGGTGGTTTGAAGTTGGCGCTTCTCTCAGTCAACAGAGGACTTCCGTTTGCCAACCAACACGCAGGCTGCTTAAAGAGCATCTCCTGTTTGCCTTGGCCGCGTTGCCAAGTTTAAATTGGTTGCCATGGCGGGACGGCCAAAATTCCTGAGGGGGTCAACGGCAAAGGTTGATGAAAGGTCGCCTGGCGTAGTTAACTCAATTTAAATGCCGGTTAATTACGCTTAACAGCTTTCCCAGACTCCGGACAGAGAGCGGAAAACAGCTTAGCTGGCCTGCCACTGCCACTTTGATCTAACGGACTCGTCAACCTTTCGGGCTCCTTTGGCTAATGCGTCCGCCGGTGGGCCATAAATCGCAGACGTGAATTATGTGGATAAATGAGCCGCCTAGGACCGCCCACCCATCAATCTCCCCGGCGGGGCGGGGCAGGGGAAGCCATCGATTTGCGTTTTCGAAGTGCCGACGGTGGCCGTTTAATTTCTCTGGGAATGTGAAAAATGTTTGGGGAATTTTCCGTTAGATTAACAACAAGCGGGGGGAGGGCATTTGCCTACCCTCATCATTCCACACACGCACACCCAACCGCCCAGGAAACAAATCAATTAATTACGGGAAACAAGCGGGAAGCCGATGGATTTTGCAACTAAATTCGCCCATGAAGTTTTTCGCCAAATTTCAATTTATTAAGGGGGGAAAAAAGGAAATTGCATGCAAAATTCCCCACCGAAATTCCAGGTAACAGACACAAAATAAACAAAAAGTTTCCAAGGCTGAATAAAATTAGTGCGGGTCGTATTTTAATTTCTTTTCATAACGAAACGCAAATTTTTCCCAGAATTTCCCACAAGCACAATGACGACCCGTCACTCTGTCCATCTGTCCGTCTGTCAGCCAGGCAATGGAATTGATATGACAGTTTGCTGCAAATGCAAATTTAATAGCCTGGAGATTTGACACTCTGATCCTTTCTCTTGGGCCTCCCGGGAGGGGAAACCATAAAATGCGGTTTGGCTAAAAGCCTCTGGAAGGCATCGGGGGAAATCTGCCAACTCACAAAGTCCCCCGCCGTCGTCATCGTTTTTGGCCATTAGTTTCAATCAAACTTGTTCCCCAACGCCAAAGACAACAAAGCAATAGGCACCGAAAATTAACGACTTTTTTATGCTCTTTCCATTTAGCAAGGGAAGACAGAGAAAAGAAAGCGAAATCTGACTCACTTGGCTTTCAGTTGGAAGGAACTTAAGAGATTTGAGGTTTCGGAAGCGCCGATTTTGGGAGTTAAAACTTTTTAGACTTCCTACTGATTCGATCCTTATTGTAAGGGTAAGAAGACTTCTTCTCCTCTAATTGAAAGCCTTAAAGATCTCTGAAAGATTCTTTGTTCTCGTCCCTAAAATCCCTGCGTCAAACTACCAAACTCCTCCAGAAATTCGCTTAACCTTTCAAGCCAACTTCTGTCCTCTTTCTGATGTTAGAAATACCGTTATTCCCTGTTCCCAATTCAGGTTAGGAAAGGGCATAAAAACACACACAAGAGGGGCAAACAAAATACCAATAACGGTATTAACAAGCATGATAAATAATAAAATTATAAATAACTTTCGAGTTGAGCGAACGATCCATCAATCATCCGGCGATTTCGGCCTCCCCCTCCCCCTCTTCTATCCTCCTGTCGAGAGCTAAAAGGTCACGTTTTGTATATCCTCGAATTACTTGGGCTCACATGGAGCCAAATCCTGGCGAACTTTAAGTCAACGTAAGTCCTGGGGGAGGCGAGGCTTTCGGTAGTTTGGTTGTTACATTTTTGACTGACGCGGAGTTTTGACAGGCGAATTCTTCAGATCCTGGCGGGATATTTTGACGTTCAAAAAATAATTAAACTTGAACTCGTTTAGCCATTTTAACCTGGCAACTTTTAATTGGAAGTGCGGATAACTGACCCCCTTCCCCGCTCCTCTCTTTCGTCCTGCCTTATTTACATCCACTTGTCCCGTTATTTGCGACTTATTTGCCCACTGGCGTTAATTAGTCAAAGTTCCATAAAAAGCAGGAAGTGACGTTCGCCTTATCGTCCTGTCAACCAGGCTTAGGTTCGAGGGTTGGGGTTGGCTAACAATCGAAGCCTTCGATTACTTGTGTAAGTCCTGGCAAAGAGGCTCCTGCCACGTGCCACCATCAGCTGCAGTTTTCCATCAGATTTACCAAGAAAATCCTCGGCTCCTTTTTCCGCTCAACGACTCAGCTTAGATGAACTCAGCGGTGATTGCATGACAGGCCAGCGGCAGGACGAGGAGAAAGGAAAACTTTTGCATTCCAAGAAAGTCGTTGGCGGGCATCAGCTAGGGAATGGGGGAGAGGTCCTTGGTATGCGACTACCCGTTGCCCTTCGCCGGGGCCACCTGCTTGGGATTCTTTTCATTCCCCCAGCTAAAGAAATCCGCTAGCACTCTAAAAAAAAGGTCCTTTGGCATTCCAGGGATTTTCTGTTTGCGGGCTTAAAATATTCAAGCAATGGAGCGAAAAGGAAATTGAAATTTAACTTCAGTTTTGGGGTTACCACAAATTTAAGTATCGGAGTGGAAGAATTCTTAGAAAAAATGGGGTAAGGATATTCCTCAGATATCCTTGAAAACCAAGCTTATTTTCCTGGTAGAGTTTTAGGTCTTTGATCCTGAGAAATGAGTTCTCTTTCAGGGAGTGAGAGACCCCACAAAAAAAGGAGCTTTCTTAGGATTTCTCGTTCTTCTTCTTAAGGAGCTAAGAAAAGATTTGACTATAGAACTTTTCGAATCAACCTTGAGAAGATATCCTAACTAAAGAATAGAAAACTTGAATGAATTCTTGGAAAACTTTAATTAGTTTTTCACCCGAGACACTTCAAAGGAAAGTTCTCCCTCAATTCCTGGAAACCCACACGACTATTTTAAAGGAGCGTCCTTTTGCTGTGGCCTCACCCCAGAGGCCAGTCAACCTGATAAAGGATAGTAGAGGGAATTTGTCAGCCAGGCATTCGTTTTGGCGAGCAATTTAATTACTTTTGTCGGAAAATTTATGGCTTTCTCCACGCAAAATGCACTTTTGTCAGATTTAAGGTTGCACTTGAATCACTTTTCCCCGCAAATTGTTGAAGTGAAGTTTTTCGAATGAAAATTCCATTTAAATATCCTGAATTAAAGACCGTCCTGCGTCGGTTTGTGAACGCAAATTGGTTTATTATTTCCACACACGATGAAGCCAAACCCCCGCTGCGGTGGGCGAGCCATGGTTACCGGCCAAACCGCAGCGCCCGGCCAGGACGACTGCAACAAAGGATGACAAAGTCAGCGAGTTTATGAATTGATTGCGGCTTTGATGGCGCCCAGCAGCCAATCCAAGGAGTCGCTGCAAATGCCAAACAACGAATGCATAATAAAAACTCGCAAACAAGCCGCTCCGCAAATATGCAGTACAGTTGCCTCAAAGGCAAACAAACCGACAGCAAGGCTGGGGCTGCTTGACGCAAATAACCGGAAGCAGCAGCGAAGTGTCAAAGGATAAAGGATACAAGGCATTAGCTTGAGCAGCGGCAAGGCGCGGCCATCAAAGGGAATTCGAAACGGCAGTCGGAAATTTAATAAAACAGAAAACGCCCGGGACACTCAAAATTCAATCACAGTTAAAGAGCGGCAAAGGATATTCCAAGCGAACCCTTTTAGATGGAAGATAACTCAAAACAACACCCAAAACGAGCTGAGTTTTTATCTTTTCTCTCTTCCTTCGCCCGAGGACAGGCAGGCGGGCAATCACCGATTACACAATTGCCGTGATGTTTTGGGGCCCTGAGGAAAATTAAGCAGCTTTCGGCTAAGCCCTCACATGTCCTATTTACAGGACCTATCAATTTTTGAATCCGCTTAGGAGGCCCCACCCAACCGGCTGTGGTGTCTCCAAGGATGTCACCCACGGCAATTGCAGATCATTAATCATTACGAACTTTAGAGAGATTGGAATCGCTGCGTAGGCAATAAAGAAATTGCCCCGGCGACTTGGGCGTTTTAATTGTCAACTTATCGCCTGGCACCACAGAATTCGTGTTTGTGGCTTTTCCTGTTCAGTTTCAGGTCTCTGCGGATGATTGGATGATTTGAGGTTTTCCAAAACCGCAATTCGGCCATCGAAGACCTGCCAAGCCTACAGAAAAATTTGGCGGAAAGAACCGCAGAAAAATTTGTCGCGATAAAAACGCGGGAAAAAAGCGCGGGGAAAATTTAACGGGAAGAAAAAAACGCAGGAAAATAGAGCGGGAAAAAGCGCGGAAGATGGAGCTTCGCTTTACTTTTCCTGATTTTTTTTGTTTGTTTTTTATTTTATATTTACTTTACTAAGGAATACGGGGTAAAACGCCCCTTTATGTTCTTTGTTTACCATATAAAAAGCCAAGAGAGGCGCGTCAAGGACTCAAAGGAGAAGCTGCGCATTCTCATAGAAAAGAACAAATAACAAATTATTTTATTATATTTATTTTTTATTTTTATTTTATTAAGACACACGGGGAACTCTCGATGCCGCTTTATTGCCGTTATGGCTCAAATAAATATCTCAGTCCGCTATTAACTCACAAACATCCATCACTCAAAAAGCGGCAAAATGGTTTTAGCAGATTTAGGCCGCAAAATCACCACGGCGCTGCACTCCCTCAGCAAAGCGAAAGAAATCTGCGCCGCACTCCTCGAGGCTGGTGGAAACATTCGCTCAGTCAAGCAGCTCGCTTGGCGGCCTCAACAAGCGCCGCATGATCCAATCAGCCGTCTTCAAGGAGCTCAAAAGCAAGACCTGCTACACCAAGCTAGCCTACCACTACCAGAAGCGCAGCCGTGGAAATCTTGTCGATGCCTACGATCAGATCAAGCAGAACGCCACCGAGGCCCGTATCCCGTTCTACGGCAGCTACACAGAGATCGATCCCGTGGTCATTGCCCTGGAGGGCGTAGGCTTCAAGATGATCAGGAGCAGGAGGAGTCGCTCTTCGAGGAGATGTTGACGGAGGCCAATGCCGTCAGCTCGGACAATATCATATTCGTGATGGACGCCCAGGTCAAGGCCTTCAAGGACAAAGTGGATATTGGCTCCGTGATCATCACCAAGTTGGATGGCCATGCCAAGGGCGGTGGCGCCCTCTCCGCCGTGGCGGCCACTCAGTCTCCCATCATCTTCATAGGCACCGGCGAGCACATCGACGACCTCGAGCCCTTCAAAACGAAACCCTTCGTCAGCAAGCTCCTCGGCATGGGCGACATCGAGGACCTCATAGACAAGGTAAGCAAAAAGAGAAATTCCAAAGAGATTGTCTCAACGGTTTTTCTTTTTAGGTAAACGAACTGAAGCTGGACGGCAACGATGAGCTGTTCGAGAAGATCAAGCACGGCCACTTAACCATACGCGACATGCACGAGCAGTTCCAGAACATCATGAAAATGAAGTCCGGCTTCTCGCAGGACTTCATGACCAAGGGCGTCGAGCAGGATGCCAAGGAGCTCATCGCCCACTACACCAAGTTCGCGGCCGTCGTCAAGAAAAGATGATCGATCCCCGAATGCTCCAGCAGATGGGCGGCTTTGGCGGTAAATGAGCTGCCCTCCCCGCCAGCCACTTCCTGTTAGTCCTTTATGTGTAATGCCTTTTGATATCATGGGAAAAACAAAAATAGTTAATAAATCAATAAAAAAAAAATTGGAACAAAATTCAAATATAAATTTTTTTTTTTAATGCAATTCATTTCATTCGCTAGGAAGCGCTCAGGATTGTTGAGCTTAACCTAGCGTAGACTAATATATGTTTGGTGGAATTTTAGATTCCTTAAGTCCAAAAATTATTTACAAATATTTACTGTGTTCTAGGATAGTTTACGGGAGGGCAGGTCGCTGGGATGATTTCTCCTCAGGCGTCGATGGGGTATTGGCACGGCGAGTTGGCTTGCCAGTGAGTTTGGGTGAGCCGCAACCCTATCAGCATATCGGCTGGTGTGATCTGACCCGATTAGGTCTAGGTTAAGGTCCCTCTCGATGACCCGATTGGTCACATACCAGGGCAGCCGGGATGCACCCCTTGCAGCTCTAGACTGCACAACTCTCTTTGGCCTTCACCGCAGAGATGTGCGCCCTCCATATCAGCGCCCTTTCCAAGTGGACACCCAAGTAGCACCAGCAGGTGCGGCTAATAATGGGTTCTCCTTTGAAGGTCAGTCCAGAGCTAGTACCACGCCGCAGGGAGAAAGTAACGCTGGCTGATTTGGTGGCATTAATGGAGATGTTCCATTTATCACACCAGCGCTCCACGATATGCAGCCAATTCTG
>JBAMCP010001082.1:0-28262 GCA_037075105.1 Lissocephala sabroskyi | reverse complement strand
CCGACCTCCCCCCCCCCCACACCTAAACAAATGAGCGCATTTTTATTTTATTGTGCATTACAAATTTCGCATAACTTTCGTTGGGCTGCAGCGAGGCGACAGACCTGAGCACTAAAATTTGGCAAATGTTAATCGTGTAGAGTGTAAAGGGGGGGGGGGGACATAACCAAATGAGAGCATTTTTATTTAATTGCGCATTACAAATTTCGCTTAACTGTCGTTGGGCTGCAGCGAGGCGACAGACCTGAGCACCCCTCTCCCCTCCCCAACACCATAAGCGGTTGCTTAACTTCGAATTCGAACTTCGAAAGTGAAGAATTCATTTCTATAATAAATTTGCCCATTTCCAAAGCCTCCAACTTCTCCAACTTTTTCTTTAAATTTCTTTGCGTTCCCCAAACAAATCTCTGAATATTTGCAAATGCCTTTGTCATAATTCCTGACATTTCCCTTAATTGTTGGCCTCTTTCAAGTCGTCGCCTTTCTTTCGGCAGCACTTTCTTTGTGCCAGTCGACCCATTTCGCCGGGGGACTGTCAAATCCATAATTCGCATCATAATTAGCAAAACAAACAAACCACCGATTGGCACACTTTGAGCGGCGGAGAAAAGTGCGAAAGGGACGAAGGCAAACAAAAGAAAACCGCCGCCGCCATGCGTTCGGAAAGGTCGAAAGGTGAAAGTGGAATTGCCAAAAAGGGCAACAGGCGGCAGGCAGGCAACAAAGGGAATTAGCAAACATGACAATGATAATGACACTAAACGAGGCGACCCCTGGAAGCGGCTTAATTGATTTGACATTCGATGCCCGTCAATTGGCGAATTGGGAAAATCGGGGGAAATTCGCTTAGGGGTGGCTGGCGAATCGTTGACTTTTCCTTTTGAAATCGGCAATCAATGCGAAAACGACACCTCTCAATCGGCGGGGCGTTCCGCGGCGAACCTGTTGAAGCCGACAATTCGATACTCTTTTCCGCCGGCCGAGCCCAACGGGCGGCAGCTGCCTTGATGGCTTCTCGGGTTTCTCACGGCTTCGTTTGCATTTATGCATGAGCGGTGAGAATCATCCGCCGACAGGATGCCCCGTGTCCTGGTGTGTCACTCATATGCAAATCAAGCCGACGGGTAGTCAGCCAGGCAGGACCTTCTTTGCCGGCCTGCCTTTCTTATTAATTAGAAACAAAATTAATAACCCGCCGGCTGCTGGAGGAAGAAAGCGAAAGTCTTTTCAATCCTTTGGCTGCCTGCGAGGTCCTGCATAAATTAGCCCAGCCACCTGCCTAGAGCATCCTCGCTGAGTGGCCAAGGCAATTAAATTACAACCAAACGGCAAATGAGGCGCACTTAAGCACGTCGAGACGTGAGAAGGACGAGCCCAAGGACCGTCAGCGTCGTCTGTGTAACCAAATCTTTTTTTTTTTGTGGGCCACGTGAGTCGCGTTGTCGGGGTTAATCACAAAATGAATTTGCATATAATTTTTATTTAATTTTCAGAGGAAAAAATGCCCGCT
Organism: Lissocephala sabroskyi; assembly: GCA_037075105.1. Lineage (NCBI taxonomy): Eukaryota > Metazoa > Arthropoda > Insecta > Diptera > Drosophilidae > Lissocephala > Lissocephala sabroskyi. The sequence goes on along the minus strand of JBAMCP010001082.1, from coordinate 26,752 downwards.
GCCCGACCCCTGAAGGGGTAGAAAATTCCTCCCTCTCTGGCCGTGGCCGTGTCTGGTTTTTTGGGTGATTTTTTCGATAGCTTTTCCTGCTCGTCAGCAGTTTCCTGCCCGGCATCCTGTTCTATGCAAATTTCACTACCTCTTTTTTTTGGGTTTTGTTTTTTTTTTCTCCGTGTAGCTGTCGTGATTTTCGTTTAATTTTTTTCTGACGTTTTGTTTTCCACTTCCGTCGATGTCGACAATATGTAACCGACACTCGAAAGGGTCCTTGATGTTCTACTGATAATGCCAAGGAGACTCTAATGGAGTCCGGGGACAGACCGGCAGTTGGCCAGAAATTGTCGCTTGATTTAGTGAAATGTAAGCCTGATTTATGATGCCAACATTTACTTGCTAACCGCAGAACAACTTGGCCTCGAAATAAAACGAAAAAAAAAAACCCCAAACGAACCGAAGGTAAATGGCCAGCTGGCCGGGCTGAGCCAAATTGATAGGCGCCATTACGAGGATTCAGCTCAGCGTCATCAGCGCCGGCCACGTGTGGCCTGGAAATACCCTAACAAAGAATTTTCAATTACCTAAGCCGAGAAGGCGAAGGAGCAGAAAGCCCATTCACTCATCGAGAGGCAGGACTCTGGCCAGGCCTGGGATTGGGGTTGGGGTTGGGCTGGCCGCCTCTTCCAGAAAACCCAATGATGAATAACCTCGTGCTTACTCTCTGGACATTTGATTAATGATGCGTTTACCGCCCTTCCCCCCGGGGGAGGCCCTGCGCGCGCAGACCGCCGGAAATTTTTAATGTCATCTACTTGCCTTTTTTTTGGGAGGGTTTCCACTTTTTTTTACGGCCAAGAAAAACCGCACACTATTTCTCACAATTTTACAGGGGCTTTTTCCCGGCCAGCAGTGCTTTTTTTTTACAGCGGGCATAACTTTATTTTATTAGCACTACGTGGCAATCTGCTGGATTTTCCAGGCATTAAAAGACAATTTTTACAACTTACCAGTTTCCTCGATTTTGCTCTTTCTCCTCTTTTTTTTTTACTATTTCTCATGGGCAGACTGGCGGAGTCAAACGGCAGCAGATTTTCGTTTTTTTGTGGTCGTCGTTTGGGTTTTGTTTATTAAATTTCTGCGGCGAGTTCATTAGTCGGCCAGGGGGGTAGAGTGTGGGGTGAATGGACTTGCATAAACCGATGGGTCATTCATCACCCGGAAAACATAGCGAGGCGGTGAGTCATTTTGACAGCCGGATGAAGGGACACTTTCGTCAGGACTGCAAAAGAAAAAAAAATGTTTTAGATATAAATGGAAAAATTTTTGGTTGATTTTCTACAGAAAAGAGAGGAGGAGGTAAGCAGAGAATTTAAGGAATTTTAAGCCGATTTACTTTGCAATTATTCCAAATTGAATTAAGGATATTAAGACGCCGTTTCCAAGGGTATAAACCGTTAATTATTTAGGCCTAAAATTAGTATAAAAAAATGGAGAAATGCTTTAAAGAAATTTGGGAGACTTCTCTTAGACTTCTTGGAAATAATCAAAATTAAATCAAATAAAATCTTTTTAGAGGAAAGAACTTAATCAACAAATCATACAAGCTTAAGAATTTAATAATAAAAAATCTACAACTTTTGCTTGCAACTCTCAAAATCAATTTTAAATCACTCATTATAATTTATGTAATATATGTAAATTTTATCCTTATTAATTTCTTTAAGGAAAAATAATTATAGTCGCCAATTCTCAAGACCCTAACTTTCCTAAATTTTCTTTTTATTTCTCTATTAAAATCAAAGGGCTTTCGCAAATTAGGACAAATAATTAGGACAATTAATAAGATCATCAGACAGACAATCACAAGATAATTGATTTTAGGGAAACGAATTCTTCATCTTCCCGGCTGAGGAACCAAAGAGATCAGAGACTATATAATTTTCCCAGAGGTCCGCTAGACCGAAAAGAAATACTCGCGCTTTTTTTATTATCCCTAATATTATCTGGGTGTTACTTTGCGATCTCTACTGCAAGCAGGTGATGAGAAACATGCTGAAGCTGTAGATCATCTTGGTAATTTGAAGAGCCGTGGCCAAAGACAAGGGCAGGACATCGCCGGCTGTCAAACTGATCTCGTTTTGCGACTTGGCCAGCATGAGGATCAGTAGTTTCTGCTCCCGAACAGGCAGCAAATACCACAGGCAATTCGTGTAGATGGCGTCGGTGATGTCATCGTTCTAAAGTCAAACAAGGAAAATAAAGGAAATCTAGAGAGAATTTCTGGACTTGCCGATGTCTCGACGATGGTGCCGATGCCGCAATAAGTATACAAGGAGAAGAAGGAATGGATTAAGTAGACAGGAGCCGCCGGCCAGGCATTCAGGAAAATGCAGGAAACCGTGCAGAGAATTCCTCCAGTGATGAAGACAATCGAAATAAGCATGATCATCTTGTACAGCATCTGGGTGGTCAGCAGGTGACTGTGGAGAAAACTCAACGTAACCAAGTCAAGTGGAGTTGGTGAGATGCTCACTCGACATATTTCTGATGCCAAATCAAAAGATCGCAGAACTTTCCATGGATCTTCGATCGATCGCTGCTCTCGTCCAGCACGTAATCGTTAAAGTCCCTCACTTTCAAAGAGAAAATATCCTTCAGCAGCGGCACATTTGTGATGAAAAGGAACAGCATCATGTCCGCCCCGAAATTCCCAAAGCCCCCAAACGAAATGCAAACCATTTGGATGCCCAACATAAGCAAATGGCCCACGTTCGAGGTCGAATCAATCCCGGGCACCATGAACTGCATGATCGGCACTTTCTCCTTGAAAACCAACAAATAGAAAAACGACACCGCAAACAGCATATTGCAGCCGATGATGTAAAGCCACAGAAAGAAAATGCACAGCTTCCAGGTGAGCTGAGTACGTCGCCGCAGCTTCTCCCGATAGCCCACGCCGTAGTTCTCGTACTCCACGTAGATCTCCCGCAAGGTCTTGTGGATCTGCCGGATCCTGATGACACCCGAATCGCCCACCACCGCATACAGCTTGGCCAGGCCCTGGATGGCCGATCCTGCCAATGCACTGGCCTGCAGGATGACCGTCCAGTCGTCGTTCACAATGAACCCGATGTACATCGTGTAGATTGTGCAGGCGAAGTAGAAATAGATGACCACTTGGACGGCTATGGTGAGCCAGTTTTGTCGGTAGTTTGGATCGATCACATCGGCTCCGCAGAATCTCTTGCAGAACCTCACGATGGAGATCATGCTGTCGAACTTCTTTGCTGGTGATTCGTCCTTGACCATTTTTGCTCAAACTCTCACGACAAAGTAACTGCCCAGCTGCACTGGCGAGGGATATTTATGGACAAATGGTAAGCAAAGAACAGTTTCGAATTACCGACTGGGATGTACCCTAAACCTTTGTATAAAAGAAGTCAAAAGGAATATTTTAATAATTCCTTTAAGAAAAAAATTCTTAACCGGCGGTTTGATTGTCTTTCAAATGGAGAAGGCAACTTTGATTCATAGATTCGCGTAAAACTAATATACCCTTTTTTATTTACAGGGTATAAATATATTGATGGGTCTATTAAGACAATTTGCCTGTCTATTTGATTGGCTTTAATTGATAAACGATTTTCCTAATGGGGTAAATAAACAAGGCTTTTAAGGCACTTAAGATAACTATGATTGAATCCTTTAAACTATTAAATAGGAGTTACTAACAGCTGTTTTTATGCTGGTGTTTATACCCCTTTCCCAAAAGCGCAAGAGACGAATGGCGTCAGGGAAGTCGTCCTTAGTTATATTGAATTCTTTTCTAAAGATTGAGAGGAATCGGTCTGGCCTTGTCTGTTTGTCTGCCTCATTCTGTCTGTCTGTTCGTATGAACAAATTTTAATATATGTCTCTCCCCAAATAAAAATATATCAAAAGTACTTTAAAAGTAGAGGACAGTTGGACAATCTCGAACATTTTCACTTGAGTTTTCACGAATTTGATGATTTCTAAATGGTTGGGAGTATCATTATATTTTTTATAAATCATTTAAATTTGTATATTACTATATCTCTAATCTCATGTGAACGCTTTAAATCCCTATCCCTATAATTTCTATATATTATTATAATTTTGCATTTAACTCAAAGCGAACGGATTTCAAGATCAACTTAACGACTTTATCGACCATCAAGGAACTAAAGAATTTCTTTCTTCAATCATTCAAATTTTTTAAATAAACACTCCAAAAAACCCTATGATATTTCCCATTACGTTATGTGTAACCCAGTATTGAAATATCTTCAAACACAAATCATGAAAAAATCCCCCAGGAATTGAAAGCGCCTTACGAATTTGTAGTGGATGCTTTGCCCCGAGGCCTTTTTTAATTCCTAACCTCTGACGGCTCTGGCTGTGTCTTTGATGGGATTAATCTCTTTGAATTACCAACTAGCCCGTAACTAAGTCCGGCATTTACCCTCTGCCCGAGAGCCAGCCAACTTTCTGGCTGAATGCCCGCAAACTGCCACCGCGTTCAATTGATTTAATATAAAATTTTTAATAAAATTTTCATGCCCATCCCCACAAGAAGAGAAAGAAAAAAAGGAAAAAGACAGTGTTTACGCAAGGAAAACGGAATTTCCCCGCCCCGCAAGACAAGAAATAAAAAGGAAAGGCAACTTGGAAAAAAGAAGGAGAATTTTTTTGGGGGCAGCAACGTCTAAGCCCGGCCAACAACTAATAAAGGCTATCAACAACAGTTCAAACAACAGCAACAACAACAAAGCTAACGATGTGCAGGACAATGGAAATCGGACCCAAAAAAAAACACCAACAGAGGCAGCGGCAGCGGCGGAGGAGGAGGCGGGGAAATGCCGCCCACCCAGAGGCACACACACTCTCTCTTTTGAACACACACTGGCGCGAATATTTCGTACGCATTCGAGTGAATATTTTCTCATTTTCCTTTGCAGTTGTTGAGCAAAAAAATGTACTTTGAAGTTTTGACATTTCATAAAGCAGATTTCCTTAACGTGCCACTGCCCAAAGCTGCCTCCGCCTCCGCGGCACACGCTGAACGCATGTAGATTTCGGTGTTTTTCCGTTTTTTCCTTTTTATTTGCTGTTTTCGTCGCAAGGAAGCCTATCGAAAATCCCCGGCCAACAAAGCCAACGACGACGGCCACGCGGGGGTAAAAAAACAAAAAATGACGAACATTTCGAGTCACCCCTGCGGAAGGTGTGGCCTCAGCAGCAGCACAAAAAAACGACCCCACAGGGTAACAGAGGCACAAAAAAAAAAAACCACCCGCCCAGGCAGCTCAGCCCAGCCGAACACACGCGGCGTATGCGTGTTGCCGGCAGCGCTGCTGACGCCAGCAGCGCCGGCGATTTAAAGTCTTCCCCGCCGAAATATCTTAAAGAAGCTGCGGCCGATCTGGCCCAACGAAGCATTAGCTCCTCAGCGTATTACTTGCTCGTTAGTTCCAGGTGGGAAGGCAGGCCGGCTGACAGGCCGTCTCGCTCGCTCCGGCTGAGGGGGTTGGGCACGCTAATTTTTTTCCAGCCAGGCAGAAGGCAGGGCAGGCGGGCTTTAAAATTCCAGTGGAAAGTGCGTGTGCCGACGCAGGACGAATGTGCGGCAGAATTGTCCGCCAGGCGGCGCTTCACCTGGGCCGTCTTAATTGGCAGCGACGACGGCGTAAGGATTTTCAGCTTGTTTATCTCTAATTATATTTTAATTTGCCCATTGCGCGGAGGAAAACCAAAGTGTTTGCTGTCCAACACGCCGCGAGCCGCGGGGCAATCGTGCCGCACATTTTAATTGCAATTATCGAAGGACGAAAAAGCAGACGCCACCAGCTGAGCCGACTGTCCTTGGGCCTTACATTTGGCACGTAGGCAGGGGCCGTCGTCCTGTTCAATGGTCTCTAATTATTCCGGCCGGACAGTCGGGGCGACTAGAATTTATGTGAAATCTTTCTTGTTGTCGCTGAGGTCGGCGGGGGGAGGTAATTACTTTGTGAATCGAGGAAATTGAGCGAATGCACAAATGCGGAATTTTAAGTAGAGAAAATTTTTGAATTTTCGGTTAAGATTCGTTCGCCATGCCGGTCACGTTCGGCCCAGCTCATTTCCTGTGCGGACGCGCCCTTCTTAACCCCACACGGCTGAAGGTGTCGCAAAGGATATCGAGCAATGTCCTGAGCTCTAAAATTTCAGGCAACTTTAAACGTTTTTTAATTGTGGCCGCGCGCCCACCACACGAACAGCCCCCGCCTGGCCTGGGGTCCGGCGTCCATGTTAATTAATTTGCCAGGACATCCGTGACGAAGCCGGCGGGCAGTCCGGGAAAAGTCTAAGGTTTCTTGTTGTTTGTTTTATGTCGCCGCTCTTAAGTGGTAAGCCCCATTAACAACTGCCTGTCGTTGGCCGCCGGACACGGCACACAGGACAGGACACAATTCTAATGGCGTTAGATCATCGTCGCCTTGGCAGACGTTCGCCGGGCGGGTGCGTCATTTGAAAGCTTTCAGCGTAAATTGTGGAAAATTAAGAAATTCCCACCCACACACACACACAGTTGGCCGACGGTGTGTGCCATGTCCGCGGTCTGGTTTGGGTTTTCTTGCTGGGATCTGCCATATTTCATGGGCGTTCTGCTCTGTTGTTTTATGGGCGCCATTTGTGCTGCTTGTAATATCCTGGCAACCGGCCATAAATGGCGACCAGGCCAGTGTCCTCTTGGGGTGTCATCTGGTCCGGCTTCCCACAGGCTTCTGTTGGTCCCCCGACCAACTCAAAAAAAAAGAAAACATAAATTTACCCTATACCCCCAGCAAGGGTATATTAGTTTCCATCAAGTCGTTAAGCATGAAAAGATAATTCGGCAGTTAGTAAAATAAGAGTTCGTTCTATAAAGGAGTCTCGCTCTTTTTCTAGGACCATTTAGTCATACTTAAAGATCAGGATCAAGGAATTTTAATAACTTTCTTTCTCCTGAGTAGTTTCCATTAAAAGGGTAATGGGCAATTCTTGAAACGGGAAGTATATGCTTCTCAGCAGTTTATGAAGGATAAGCGGGACCTTCTTTCAGGACCGTTTGTATTCAAACTCAAAGATCTGCTCATTTAGTCCAAAGCCTTTTCCTCCCCAAGACCAAATCTTCATATTTCTTCCCCCTTGCAGGGTATCCAAGTTTTGGTGTAGAAAGACTTTCGCGATTTTTTGTGTTTTTGTGGTTTCATTGTTGATTTTTTCGTGGACGTTCTTAGTGTTTTTCTTTAATTTAGTCGCCGTTGCTCCAGTTCAGTGGGCTCCCCGAGGCATCTGGCGCTCCTGCCGGCCGCGCTTACAATTATTAGATGATGTGGATATTGTAATTGGTGTTAAATTGCCCGGACGGTGGGCGGGGGGAGCTTCTGTTTTTCTTAAGCACAACGAGAAGACATTCCCAGGACTGTGAGGACTCTGGGCCTACCTGAGGCCGGAAACTCACACGCCAATGGGTCCTGGCCGGCCCAATTAGCATGACAAAGGGTTCTGGGTAAGTTGCAGGATATGACAAGGCCGCCAAAGAGTCTGCTGGCTGGCAGGATGTGATGGGTTTTTTGTGCTCTCTTTGTGAATGTGAAAGGCGTCGAGAGGCGCCAGACAAAAGAGCAGCCAAGGACCAAATTGAATCGCCGACTAGAAAGTTGCCCGTTCGGCGTTCGCATAAATCACAACCTCGGGGAAATTTGCATAACGAGGAGTTGGTTTTTTCGGCCGTTGCCGTCTCCATGGGAGACCGAGGGACCCACAAATGAAAACTCTCTAATCAAATTAGCAACAGTTAAGCGGAAGTGCGAAAATCTGCCCCCAGGCTGCTTTCACTTTTTCCCTGGTTGTTGTTGTTTGTTGCCAACCCCGGCCTGCCCCTTTTTGCGGCCATATACGGATTTCATTTGATTTGATTGTGCGGCTGTGGCTGTGGCGAAATTTTTGCATCTCTCGTTGGCTGGCGGTTTTGCTGCATTTGCATTTTGAATTTGCATTTGAATGTCGCTCGCGTGCGTTGAATGAATGAATGAATCATTCATGTTCAATGTTTATACTCGGTTTTTATTGTTGGCCGATGCTTTAGCGGTTATTGTCGCCGGCCCGGGCTGCCGTGCTGCTGCTGATGATGATGATGATTTCAAGTATCGATTTGCATTGATTTGCATTTGAATTGCAGTTTTTCGACACTTTACAATGGATTATTTTGCGATGTTGTCGCTGCAGTTTGAGTGTGCGAACGCCGAGTGCATTGATTTATTTACAACTATTCAGCTATTCGTTTCGAAGTGATTCGGTGTCAATTGTTCGCCGAGGGGGCCTTTGTTTCTAATGAGTCACCCGCCCGGCCGGCAATTAAATTCCCCAGAGCCCCGCCCAGGGCCCTGCTTTTTGGACCATAAATTCTGTTCTTGTTTTTTTGTGTATGCAATTTTCGTATTGCTATAAATCAAAAGGAAATTATGAAACAATATGCATGAGCTGCATCAGGGCAGTGCGGGTGGCTGTGGACCATACGAAATTTAAATATCAAAAAATTCAACGCTCGGCAAAACAGAAAAACCAAAGGGGATTTTTCTGCGGGTTGCATATTCTCGCCCCTGCATTGTTTTTCTTTTCTTGCTTTTTTTTTTTTTTAACATTTTTGTGGCATTTCACAATGCAACAGCAGCGGCAACATATTGTGCGGCGGAGTGCCGAGGAAAAGCCCCCGAGACAGGCACCCAGACGGACAGTCGAGGGGACGCGGCAGGCAGGCAAACGAACCAGCATATAAACCATCCAGTAACAAGTAAAAAAAAAAAAAAATACAATAACAACAAACACAAATCCACACCGTTTTGGGTTGCACGGGTCTTGGGCCGTTGCCGGCCTGGGAACGCGGTAAATCCGTGGAAAATATTGAATATGCAAATTAATTTTTGTTTTTTGTATCACCCAAGTTGAGGAGCCTGCATTTTGACAATGAGTACACGCCATCGACTCTCGAAAAAGCCATTTGAATACTCTTTTCTTAATAGGTTTTTAAAAACTTGAAAATTTATGAGTTGGCAAAACTAAAATCAGCAACAAGGCAGTGAGGAAGATAAACAAAAAGCTTGTACAATTATTAGAATTGCGGTAGTTTTGGTTTTCATTCTGTCTTTAAAATAATCAAGAATGTGTGTTTAAAATATTTGTAGAATTTCTTATTTTTTGTGGAAATTATTTTAAATTTATATTAAATTAAATAGTAAACGCGGTAACCCATTTTCCAATTGGAAAATGCGACCCTGAATACGCGCAGATATCAATAGTTTTAAATGTTTTCGAATGTTTTCGTTCCTTTTTTTTATCGGAAAGAGAGAAGATTTTATTGCTCTAGAACACGGAAACTGCGCAGAGGGTAATATTGAGAGAAATATATAATTATATTGCGCCCGAATCTAATCCATTTCAACCTGAGGATACAATAGCAATATCGGTGTGTTTCTAAAGTGTTTCTATTTGAGCCTCAAGAGTCCAATAAGAAACACGAGAAGGTAAACGGAAATAAAATATCTGAGGACAACAGCCGTAGACCGGTTAAGAATTCTATTAAATTGTTTGATATCCAAAACCCAAAGGCACAGGGTATATCGCAGAAATATTGCTCTGTCCCTAAACAATGCAAATTTGCCCCTGAATCGCCCTGTTACTCAATCACTTTAGCAATCCCACAACCCTACAACATAGATTCTAGTGGACATAAATCAGAAATCAAAATGTTTAATACAAACATAGAGTTCGCGTAAGTAAGACGATTGGATTATCCCGAATTGGTAATATATTCAGTAAATCCATTTTAGCAAAAAATTTGCATGACCAAAATGAAAATAATTTTAAACAGTTGAGCTCCCCCGTCTGCTTCAAAAATAAACAAATCTCATTTGCTTAACTAAATCATAAACTTGTCCCTTGATAATTTAATTTTTGGGGTGAAACAAAAAAACACACAAAGCCAAAGATGCGGCATCCCGATTGCCGACTGCGAATGCAACCTTGCGCAAATGCAGCCCTGCGCAAATGCATAGCTGCATCGTTTCGAGAGCCATCAGTGCAAAACGTGCTTTTTGCGAATAGGAATTTCGAGAAGTTTTCGTGGTTTATTATTTAAAAAAAAGAACAGACCAATGCCATTCAGCGAGGCCTTAACGCGTTGGGTAGAAACTACGGAGTCTCCAAACACCACGAAATGCGCCTCGAGGCAGGAAGTGGATTTGACAGTGAGTAAACCTTTCAGGAAAGTTGTGTGTTACATGGGATCAGGAAATGTTGATTTTTTATGGTTAGGATATTGATTTTAGGGCAGACTTAACTAACCCGTTATACGCAAGAGTTCTGCATTCCCCGAACGTTGAGGATGAAGCCTTTCGCAAGCGAAGATCGAAGAAGAAAAAATGCTCTCTTGAAGGCACCGAGGCCGAGGGCGATGACAATGAAAACGACAAAAATGAACTCAGTTCGGGCGAAGAGGAGCACGAATCTTCGCCGTGGGCAAGGCTCGCAGAACAAAGACCTCTGAGAATCTTTTACAAGAATTACTTGGCTTGGCAGGCCTCAAAGCTTGCAGAGCAAGAGAAAAGTTCCGAACCACCAAATAAGACTCCCGACAAACCGGCAAAAAAAGACAAAGAGGATTCTACTGCAAAGGTAACGAATAGCAATAAGAATAAGGATGACACTGCGCCATTTACTCTGCCGCCAGTCGAAGGTGCGACAACTTTTGAAAATAAAACTGGAGGATCGAAAGAAGAACTTTCCAAGAAATCGATTGATATTTCCACTGAAGAGCCAAACAAGACACAGGAAAAAGATACAGAAAACTTAAGCTTACAAGAAAAGAAAGCCGAAGACGCGAAGGTCAACGACAAAGAAAAAGCACCCATTAAAATAAGAATTCGTATTGTCCACAAAGAGACGGATAAAGCCGGTCCAAAAACTCTGCAGGCTAAGCCAGACTCGCCACGAAGACTGTCTATTCTAAAAACCTTAGACAAACCAAAAAAACCAGATGACCTACACAAACCAAATAATCTGGTGGTTGCTAACAAAACAAAAGATGTAGAAGTTCCGGAACTGCCAGAAAAACCAAAAGCTCGAGAGGTCTTAAAAGTTTTAATAAAGCGGAAGAACTCTGAAGTCCAAAAAATTACAGAAACCCCAACACCCCCAAAAAAACCTAAAGATTCAGAAGTCCAGGAAGTCCCTGACAAACCAAAAGTTCCACTGATCCCACGAAAACGAAAAAATTCATCTATCTCACGAGTTCCAAAGAAACTAATAATACAAGAATTTCCCCTAATCCAGGAAGGAACAATCGAATCGGAATTTGAGGACATCCCCGACAAGCCCGATGAGCCGGAGAAACCGCTGGACCCAAATGTCCCGATTGAAAGACATTCCCGCAAGCGGTGAGTTTCAGTTTTGAGAATATGAAATGGTTTCCAATTCCATTCCCTTTGATTTCAGAGAGAACAGCGTCCTTGAGGAGCCGGCGGGTAATTTTCGCCGTAGCCGACTGATTGACTCCTTTTGCCCGAAGAAACCAAAAACCGGCAGCTACCATCCCGATGCCTTGCTCTACTGCTACGAAGACAAGTCCCCTAACATCTTCAAAGTCAGGGAATCGCTATTGCAACTGGCGACGAAGGACGAACAGCAGCAGGCCGTGCAAAAGGAGTTGCGTTTCAACCGCACCAGAGTCCAGCGGGCATTCAACCGAGAGCAGAAGAACCGGGACATTTTCGAAGCCGACAACACCGACAGTTCCGATGGCAGGGAATCTCCACGCCCGCAATTATCCAGCGCCGATGCAAATCGACTGGTCTTGGCCAAAGGACGTCTAAAATCCTTGTGGGCCGGCCTTTCTCGCGTCTACCAGGCCCGGCCCGGTGATTTTATTGACAACATCACTCTTTCCCATAACGGCACGACCACCAGTGGGCTGGACCTGCCGGAGCTTTGCCTTCCCGAACAAGACACAGAAGCGGTGAAGGCGAATCCGTATTGGGAGGAGCAGTCTTGCCTTCCTGTACAAAAGGGCGGCGAGACGCCTTTCGACTTTGACCGGCTTTCGCCAGTATCCATGCTAGAAGACTCGGACGACAGCTTGGCCAGCCAAGACGAGGCCACGGGCGAAGAGGCGCCCGAAAAGGAAGCTGAAGCTGAAGTCCCTAAGGTCAACGACGGCCGGGACTTCTACGAAGACAACCTGGCCCACCATTTCGACGAGAACAACCTGAAGCACATCACGCTGGCCAAGCAGGACTCGAAGATCTTCAAGGAGGCCTTCGACAAGATCATGGAGAACGTGGAAATCGCCCCCAACTACCTCAAGTACGAGGTCTTCGGAGTGGTCTACCCGTTCATGGCGCTGACCTACCTCTGCATGATTTCCAACGACGACTACCACTCGGCCAAGGAGTTCGTGCAGACCTGGCTGCCCCACTTTGACGACTCCTATAGCGAGCGATTGGACAAGCTGAAAGAGATCCAGGGCATCGAAGACTTAACCAATCGAGCGGTCCTCATTCTCGGCGGCTTGGAAAAGATTCACATCTGGATCTGCCCAGAGGCCTACAAGCTGTTCATGAAGATGGCCGAGGACTGGCCACGCAACCAGCAGGAGCTCATCCTCACCCACATTCAGTTCGAAATCTACGGCCACGATGGGCTCCCACACTCGCGGCCCCGGGAAAACGAAAGTGCCCTGGTGCCCATTCAACACTTCCCACCCAAGCTCCCGGACACCCAAGCTCCTGCAACATTAGTCGGCCGAGCCCGTCGTTTCCGCAAAAACTACCTAGCCAACTACCTCAATTCCAACATAGCGCGCTCCGACCGCGTCTTCTTCCCCAAGCCCAAGCGCATGGACATGCTGCGCCGGCGCAACGATGAACGCTACCGCGTGCCCCTCAACCGGGACAAGCTGCCCTCTGTGTATCTGTACACGGCCCAGCCGAGCACCGAGCGGGTGATCTGTGCCAAGTTCTCGGAGAACTGCTCGATGCTCTGCATCTCCACGGCCGCCTGTCTGATCCACGTCTTCTCTTTAAACCCCAACAAGCTGGTCCAGCTGAAGTCGGCCGAGTGCCTCAAGAACCTGGACACCAACATGGCCGGCATCGACAAGAACATGCTGGACCGGGAAAAGAAGTTCATTCGGCGCACTCTCAAGGGCCATGCCGGGCCGGTCTACTGTGTGTGCTTCTCGCTGGACACTCGCATGCTGATCTCCGGGTCCGAGGATTGCACGGTGCGCCTTTGGTGTCTGCTCACCTGGGCCTGTGTGGTCATCTATCAGGGGCATGCGGGGGCCGTGACCTGCTGCACTTATGCCCCGTCGGGTTACTACTTTGCCACGGGCTCAGCCGATCACAGCTTGCGGCTGTGGACCCAGGATAATAGGCATTCGGTGTCCGTGTTCTCGGGGCATTTGGCCGAGGTAACCTGCTGTATTTTCCATCCGAACACAATGTACTTGGCCACGGGATCCTCCGATTGCACCATTCGTATTTGGGACGTTGTCAAGACCACGCAGGTGCGTATTCTCACCGGCCACAAGGACGACATCAAAGTGCTCACCTACTCAATGTGCGGCCGGTTTTTGGTGTCCGGCGGCACCGACAAACTCATTTTCATATGGGACACCGTTAACCAGAAGCTGGTGAAGTACATTGATCACCATACGGGGGCCATTAGCAGCGTGGTCTTCAGCCTGGACAACCACCTGTTCATGGTGGGCGGCGAGGACTGCCGCCTCAGTGTCTGGGACTTCTACAAGATCCTCAGAAACGAGGACGTCGAGATTGCCCCGCCCAAGCAGGACCGGCGGGGCAAACATCCGCCCACCATTCACGCCGAGGAGAAGCTCACCGACGATGATCTTCTCATCGTTGAGTACTACAGCAAGAATACTCCGTTCTACGGTATGCGAATGACCCGACGAAATCTGCTGGTGGCCTTCTGCACCCACCCCGTGGAGTTGGAGGAATTCGCCAAGCCGAAGAAAATCAAGATCAAGAAAGAAGTAAACCAAGGCAAGGATATTTTTCACTGGATCAGGTTCCTTAACGACCTCAAGCATAAGTCATACAGAAGAATACGACTACCAGACTACAATGCTCCACCTCGTAAGGAAGTTTTTGAAGAGGTCAGAAAAGAAATGACAGCAAGCAAAAACGTCCAACCAGCAAAATTAAACCACACAAATGAAAGATTTCCGGTTAATCCAGAGAACTGAAGAAATTACATGTTGAAATGAAGTTTTTTAAAATCAAAATATTAAAAAACGGCGGGCTTACCTTAAAATACATTTTGAATATTCCTAAAAAAGAAAAAAATATTAAAAATTATATTAAACGATATTTGATTCGATTTTAAAGGAAAAAATTGCCACACACAAATTTATAAATTTGGTTTAAATAAAACAAAATCTAAACAAAAAACTTAATTTCATTCTAAGCAAATATTCGGCTAGGAAAAGAACATTTTAGGCATAGTTAAGGACCTCAACGGCCTGCAGCGGACACGCAGCAAATAAAATTTTTTTCTTTGTAAAAAAATTTCCACCGAAAATCCTCCACTCCCCCTCGCCTGCTCCTTAGCCAACTTCGCTGTTTCCCCACCAAAATCCTTGGGAGTTCTAACCTGCGGATACTTACAATTTGGCAGTTCAAGTCGAGTGGACAGTGCGGGCGCCGTGGCGCGGCACGTGGGGCAAGCCAGTGTAGCTACAAAAGGCGTGCAAAATTTATAGACGTGCCACAGCCGCCCAAAAAATGCCCCCCGGTCGGTCGGCCGACCACCCCAGCAGCACCGGCAGCAGCCGCTGAGAGAGGACAATATATTTACGCAACTTCTTAAGCTTTGTAGAGGTCGTTGCTGCCACTGGCAGTGTCAGTGCAGCATCTTGTGGCAGCCTCTTTACATGCGGCTCGTTTGTAGCTGTTATCTGGGACGGGCCTGGGCAACCTGCGATTCCTTTCATTGTGTGGAAATGAAATTGTTTACTCCACTGTCACATGCACGTGAGCTGGTGGGCAGGACAGAGGCGCCGGGTGTCCTTGGGAGCGGAACCCCGTGGGTCGTGCGCGGACGCCGCCACTGGGGCCCGCAACATCCGGTGGTGGAAGTTGGCAAGCGCGGCAACGCGCTATCAAAAATGGAAATTCTTTTTTACTTCTTTTCGAAAACTCAACGTAATAATTCTTTTCCGCTCGGATAAGGCACGACGGCCGGTGGCTCGGTCAGTGGGGGACGCCTGGATTTGCCCCGTAATTGTGCGCAATTTCGCCCGGCGGACACTCTTCCCCGTCCCGGCCGTCTTGCCACTTGAGCCAGCGTCCAGGGAGGGCAAATATTTCATGTGTTTGCTGACTGGCGTTTCTATATCCGCTCTGTCTGCCCGGCGGTTAGAACTGGCAGCTCCTTCTTCTTGGCCAGCGCCATTTTCTCAACACACATGCCCGCCACGCCTCCTGCTTCATAACTCTGAGTGCTTATTAACGAGTGGGACGCGATTGTCATCCTTGGAAAATAAAAATACACACCACAGTCCATTTAACTGATTTCCAGCTGCCGTTTTCCCCAGTCGGCTGGCCGACCAGCCACCCCCAAGCACCGCTGATGATGAGCAAACAACTTGAAGCGCAAGTATTTTAATTTACAATTGTCGCCCCCCACGACAAGGGCGCCCGCAGAGGCCGAAAATTTGAAGGGTCGCTCGCCTGCACTTGACAGCCCAACTGCCCCGCTGCCGGACTGCTCAGTTGGCTGGGCGGGCGCAGGACCCACCGTAGGGGTAGGGGTAGGGTTGCCTGGCCGATCATTAAACTTAAACCGACTATTAGCAGGCCGTAAATACAGGCCACGCAGTGGAAGCCAAAGACGGCACTTAAATATGATAAATGCCCGTATTGGATTACCGAAGGGATTACTTCTCTCCTTGTTTTTGTGTGTGTTTTTTTCGGGGCCTGGCAGAGACAATAAATTAGCCGAGACGGAGCGACTGGCAGCCCTCGGTAATTGCACACATGCTGGGCACACACTGGGCAGTCGGCCAAAAAACCGACATAAAACCCACAACCAAAACCAAGAGGAGTCGAAGGTTCGATTGCTCTTCTTGGGGGACCAAAGTTTTTCGATGGTTTCAACTTATTAAATCGAGACAACACTAAGGAATTTTATATATGAAAATAATTGAAAGAATACGAGCACTTTAAATTTAAGAGAACTTAAAGGCCAAAAAGAAATAATATCTTTAGGGATCCTAAGAAAATAAAAAAGAATTTTAAGCTCTCTTCCATAATCGAGAGAAGAGCAGAAAAATTTATCCTAAATTGTATCTTAACTTTGTCCTAAAGGTCTTATTGTTGCATCGTCAGTGAAATGGCAAATAAAACTAAACTATTTCATGAAAAGAAAATTTAAAGATCTAAAACAATTATATTTCCCATTCTTTAAATAACATTAAGCCCAAAAATTCAAGAAAGCACAGACAAATCAATGTTGAGAGTTGAGAAGTTGAGATAAATTTCAAATTCTTTTCGTGACAAATTTGCATTCAGTCAAAGCTATTAATTTTCATAGCAATTTCGAGACTATAAATTCTTCTTCTTTAGCGTCTTTAAATCTTAAATTAACAAGAGATTTTAGCGATTTTTCTGTGACCTTAATTCCGAAATAAAATCCCCTTTGCGATCCCTTAAAAAGTCCTGCCTACAAATTCGATAATTTCATGCCGAAATGCGAGTTTTTTTGCAACTCCCCTGGGCGTTGCCAAAGACTGGTCAAATTTTGAATATATGTACCTCCATCGATCCAGAAAAGAATACCGTAAAAGCTTAGCAAAAACCCGTAATTATGAGCTGCATAAGCCAAAATATCAGGCCAGTCCGTGACAAGCGGAAGCTGTTTGGCCAAAGTCACAAAAATTCCATCGATTGGCCGGCCGGTCGTTCCCGTTCGAAGTGTCTCTGCGGAACACGGGAAGGAGCAAGGGAGGGACTACCGGAGTTGAACCGAACTGCGCTTGAAAATTGGCAAACGTGTTTGCCTGCTGGCCAATTATGAGCCGGCCTGCTGGCCGACTGACTGCCTTCCCGGCCCATTATTATGGGCAACGGCAAACTGCAATTATGTCGTCCAATTAATATCAACACAGCAGGAACTGTTGGCTCTCTCGGCGGCTCCTGCTGGCTGGCTGGGCAACCGGCCGACAGCCACTCGGTTTCTGCATACGCGCGTTGGCCATTTCGGAAATTTATTGTTTTCCCATTAAACGGACAACGGTAGTTTATTGACAATGTTAATCGTTTGCCACCCAAAAAGCGGTGAGCCCGGCCGGAACGGCGCGTAGATGGAAATTATGCAAATGACCGAGATCGCCAACTCGGCCAACGCAGAGCAATTCATCAATCAACTGGCTGGCTGGCTGGCCGTCTTGACCGTCAATTTGTGCGAGGTGTCTGGCATTATAATTATAGGCAAAAGCGATCGCCGAAAAAATAGCAAAGCCCCACACTCAAAATTTATTGTAATTTCCACACTTCGAAAGGAACGACGCGACCGGCGATCGGAGTTCGCGGAATGCCGACAACACCGCAGGGGGCAACCGGAATTATCATTCATTCAGCTTGTATTGTAAGTCAGTGTCATTACTTTGATAGACTGACTGGGCAGCTGCCTGGCCGGCCAGCCGATCAGCTTGTTCGCATAATTTGCCTCCATAAACGTGACGCGCCGCAGGCTCGACCGCTGCCGGCCCTGTCGCTGTCTGCTACGCATTGTTGCCCTTGCCTTTTAATTAACAATTAAGTTGAAAATTTTATTACAAAGTCGCATTTTAATCCAGCAACCCGACTAGCTCCTCTCTTAATGGCTCGAAGGCGTTTTCGCAAATGTCCTACGAGCCACCACCGGTCGCCGGTCGATCGGCTGTCGCGTCGTCCATCTTTATTAAATTACGCATTCAGCTCGTTTCTCGCACGTACATATAAATATTAAATTACTACTTAAATCCCACAAAAGGACAAACAGAACTCAACCCATCCACCGCAGGGGCACACCAACTTGCAGCTGCCGATCGAATGCACCTGATAATGGCCAGCTTATCTAGGCTTGTTGGACTTATCTGCTGGCCTGGGCTTTAATTGAATTTGCGTACCGACCACACACTTGCCACTTAGCATATTACAACGCCGGGCAATGGCAGGCCAGGCTGCTTTATTTTATTAACACGTTAAAGGCCACATTGTAATTTATATGCGCTTACGGTTTGGCTTTTGAAAGGACGACAGGCGGTGCCGTTGGGTTGATGGATTACGGGTAAATTGTCCATTGAGTTTTCATAAATTTTTTATGCATTTTTAATGAAATTAATGGCTTGCCACTTGCAGTCCGACAGTTGGCGTTCTGAAGGCTAAGTGAATCCTCAGGACATCGAGATACGGCCGCAGTGATAACGATAATCAGGATCAACTCAACTGATCAACAACTTCAAGGACGCCAAAAGCCCAAGGCAACAGAAGCGACTCAAGAGGCAGTCACGATTATTATGAACATGAGATCAAAAGGGGAATCAATATGGAATAAATGCAACATTGGATTCCGTTAAGGAGATGAGGAGTTAGAAATGATTAAGTGATTTTAATACCTTAATTATTCTCCCTTTAGATTGTTTTTCCAAGTTTCCAAAGGATTTCGGTTCTTACTTAGAAGTCAAGCTAATTGAATTTAAGGAAACCTCGGAGCTAAAAAATATTCTAGTGACGAAAGTACAGTTGAGGTTTCTATGGATTTAATATTATAAACAATTCACTCAATAAAAAGAGCTTTTCTTTAAGTCCCAGTAAAGATTTCTTTAATCTTTCTTTACTCTTAAAATGCTTAGAAGATATCAGATAATTCACCCATTGAAAAAAGTAATTCTCATAGTCCCAGTAAAGATTTCTTTAATCCATTCATTTTTGAAATGCTTGGAAGATATCAGAAAGTTCTATTGGCTTTGGTTCGACCTCAAAACGCCTTCATCATTCTTAATCTTTTAAGCTTCCCACCAATTTAATGAAACCAGATCAGATCCTACCTAGAAGACTGCTTCAAAGTACCTCAAGACCCAGTTATGCTGAAGTGGTTTTTAATGGTTTTATTGCTTTGGTATTATTTTCTTCCTTTCTCTTTTTGCTTCTCTTGTGATTGACTTTGTTTAGCAAATTTGGTCTTGTAATTCCCATCTAAGTGGTGCGGTAATTACCCAAAGCGTACAATTTTCAAACGCATTCCGCATTAACTTTGAACAATTGCGAATGCAAACCCATTAAACCCATGAGCCGTTCAAATGCAGTTACTAACTTGGCTTTTGTTTATGGGCCCGCGGCACGCACTTGCCTCCCTCCAAGTCCCACCCCTTCGAGCCCTTCTCGACGGCCGTATGCGATTAAATGGTTGAGCTTTACACGCAGAGGCCGAGGCGATAGCACTGGCCCACCTAATTATGAGCTATCGGTCATCAGAAATGCACAACGAGACGCATAGATAAGGCAAGCAGAGGACGAGATATATTATTGGCCTGGCCTATAATTTTCGCCAAGATAGATGGCCAGAAGCCATGAACCCCAGTAACTCGAGCAATTAGCACTTGTTCACGTGACGCGGAAGGTAAATTGAAAAACGCAGATGTCAATGTCAGTGGAGAACGACTCTGGCCAGCATGTGGTGAATAAGAGATCCACCTGAGCCGCCGCCACACACACGCACACCCAGGCGCAAACACGCGCATTCGCATAACAAAGGAAGGACAACAAAATCGATAAGCGTTGCAAGGAGGCACATGTTGCCCCCAACACAGCAACATAGACAGGGACGAAGCCAGTGGCAGAGAGCGCGCAGGAGAGGCCGCGCGCAGGAAGCTGAGCCTGGGGGGGCAGCGGGGTTCTATAATGCGAAAGGCCCCCCACCAAAACGAACTGAACTCGACTGGACTGAACTGCTGACTGGCAATGTTGAAACCGGTAAATCTTCATAGAGCTTGCTGAGCGTTGCTTCCTCTACAAACGCACTGGCAGTGATGCCCATTTTGCTGGCATTTTCTAGCCAAATAAACAGCTAAAAATATCCTACTCAAATTTCAATTAGTCCTGGAGATTTTGGCTGTTGTTGGTTGAGAATTTGCGGTTAAAGATTTCCGAAATGACAGTTTTGGGAGGTTAGCATTATTCTTTGTCTTTCTTGATTGTTCCTTATTTTCCTTTCGATAAATCGCCGTCATCTCTGTTGCTGGGCCTTAACGGGATTTACTCTTCTTTTACCTTTCTTGGTTTACATTTTCTCCGATTTCGCAGCAGACAACGACGACGATGGTGACGACAACAGCCACGAGGACGACGCAATGACGACGACGATGAGGGTTTATTTCATGCTTACTTTGGTTTTCTTGCCCGGCTCAATCCACCACCGTCGGGCCGGGGAGCAGCCGGCAGCCACCGAAGCCCCAGACCCTCAAGCATCCCCACCCACACCTCATCCCCATCCCCTAAGTAAATCCCAGCCCACCTTTTTGGCCTGCTACTTTTGCACATTCTTTTCAATTTCGACGGCGCGGCCGTGTGGCTGACTCGTTTGGGTTGGCTGGGCTGGCTTGGCGAGAGGCATTTTCTTTTGCAAAACTTTTGCAATTTTCTATTAAAGGAATACACACACAAACACCACACACATGAGACCCTTGCTAACGGTGGTGGTGGCGGATGCTTTCGAGGGGGTGGGAGTTTCTTCCCTGGAAAATTTTCTTTATGTGTGCGGCGTCGTCGTCGTCGTCGGGCCACCCATTTTATTTGCCGCTTTTCTAATTTTCACATTTATTTTGCAATCTATTTACACACACACACACACACGCTTACGCGTGGAGTACAGTTAGCACGGCCGCCATGTTTGTTTTGCGTTGTCGGCTTTAACCTCAAATTTCTGCATGCGTATTGCGCTCACCGCAGTCCGTGTATTTCGTGTATTTTACTGCGTGAAAGTTTTCTTTCTCCGTAAAAACACTCAACGCTCGACACACACACACACACGAAAAGTTTACTCTTTTGAATTCTTCCAGTGGAGCGTAGTTTGCATAGTTACCCCCACTCCCCCACCCCTCAGTGAGTTACCCGCAAGAAGATACAAAAAGTCAGAGGGTAGATTTTTGTGTGGCTTTTGCTTTTAGCAAAATTTGAGGCAGTTTAAAGCATCGGCGCTATGCAGGCTAAATGGATTTCAGGAATCTACTTTATATATATAGTAGAAGTGGTCAGATCTCTCATCCCACATCAGATGCTATGTGTGCGTCTCTGTGTGTGTTCGTGTGTGTTTAATCAAGCGATTCGCTGTGAAGCTGCAAACGCATTCATGCCTCAATGATGAAATAGCTTAACACTTGAACACGCCATCATTCGAGAACGACGGAAAAGGGTTGCGGTATTCGTCCTGCCAAGAGGTCAAGCGTTGACCTGGGTACAGTTGAGCGCAGTTTTTCTTTAGTTTACGAAGCGTCTGGGGAATGCAGTTCTACAGGCGAAGCTTCAAACAACCAAAGAGGCCCAAGCAGCGTTGGGAAAGGAACTGCGGATGATAAGGTACAGTTGTGTATGACAGGGTTGCATTTTAAGCAAAGAAAGCAGGAGGAGAGCAAAAGAGCTCAAAAATGGATAAGTTAAGCGGTTCAATAATAGAGACAATGATTCAGATATTACTTGTTTTATAAGAAATTTGAAAAGAATGGAAAGAATTCGATTATCAATTGTAGAACACAATCTTGACGAGTTAAGAGAGCCAATAAAGATGATTTTGGACATGGAAGAGAAGGTCCGAATGGAGTTTAGTGGACAGTGTTGCATTTGAGTTACGAATTCATTTATGCTTTAAGTCAATTATCTTTTAAGAAGAATCCCAAGAAATCCTTAAGTATAATCAAAAGAAGAGACCCAAAAAACCTGCATTCACCGCGATAGAAACGTTGTCAGTGTCTCTTAACGCGGTTAAGATGATTACCAGAATTCTGAGGTAAGTGGTAATTGATGATAGCCTGTTTCTTCATTTTATCAGCAGAAAGTCTCAAAATACTTAAAGCAAAAAATACTTGATGGAGGGACGCGGCGGGCCTTTGAGTACAGTTGAGTGGCCAGGGTTGCATTTCAAGGGAAGACAAAGAAGCAAAAAGGAAAAACCGCTGTCTGCGCTGTTTCCATTGTCCTGAGGTGACATTTTTAGAGAGACAACGACGTCGCTACCCTTTACCGGCATTCAGCCATTAACATTTTGGGCCAAAGCAGCCAAACGAGACGGCGGCTCGCCCGCCCGCCCAGACGCCCCGGTCAGTCGTCTGTCGTCGCCTAATGTGCGCATTTTCTATTTTTATGTGCGCAGAAAACTGTAAAAATACAGCAAAACCAAAAGGATAGGTTGAGAAGGAGTCGCGTAGCGACATTATAAAGGCAATGGGAACTCGGGGCCGCCTGGCTGAGGCACATGAACGTGCCAGGCAACGGCCAAGTTAACTGCATTTTAACGCGCATTTCAATTTGGAACGGATATAATTTATAGACGACTGACTCGACTGACCCACCGCCCCAGCCCAGCCGACTCCGCCCGCCACGCCCCATTGGCATCGACGTCATCCACTCTCACGCCCCGTTCGTTCCACTTTTATGCAAAATGTTTGCTTAAAATTGAACGCGTCCGCTTGACTGCCCGGGCGGGCGGTCGGTCGGCCGAGCTACTCGCATTTTCCTTAAAAAAAATTTATCTCGATTTTGTTTTTATGCCTGGCCGTTGTCTGTCGGCCGTTACCGTTAATGTGCAAAAATTTAATAATAAAATATTACGAGCGGCTGCTGCCTGGCAGCGGCCACGGCAGAAGCGCTTAAAGAGTTTAATGTTCTCCCGTCGCCTTTGCCGTCGACGTTGTTGTTGTTTTTGTTGTTTGCGGCAAATGCAATTTGATGTAATTTTCCCTGTCCGACCGCCCATTGGCCACCGTTCCTTCGAGCTACTTGCAGTTTGTCCTGTAAACTTGAGCAAGGAATTTACTCGCCAAATTTGCCCGAGAACTGCAAGTGACTGCCGCGATTTGCTGTCAACTTTTCCTTCTTCTGTCTGTCTGTTTTTCTCTTCTTCTTCTTTGCCGGACTGTGTGTGTGTGCGTTGGAATTGAACAATAACCCTAAGTTGTCGTCGTCGAAATAATATTTTCTGATTTCTCATACAAATAAAAGGCAGTTTTCCTTTTCGCTCGGCTCGGTTCTGCCTTTGCCTCGCGGGCTGGCAAAATGGCGAAAAATCGCAAAGCAATCAAATAAAATTTGAATAAAGGATTTCGTCTTTCTCCTCCCGCTTTTCTAGTTGTTGTTATTGTTGCTTGCCGCTGATTTGCGAAGGACGAACAGGCAACACAACAATGACGACCCAAGCAAGTTCGAAAGGGACGTCCAAAGATTCCGACTGCCGTTGATCTAGGCAAATTGCCAAGGGTTAAGATCCCAGAAATCCAAGAAATTTAAGGATAAATTTTCTTTAAAATTAGAATAAATTTGTGGCAATTTAATTGAGCCGTTGGATGCTTTGGCTAAGGAATTAAACACAGAGAAAGAGGACAAAGACGGGTAACAAAAAATCAAAAAATATTATTAAGTTTGTGAGGCGGAAGTATTTTAAAAGAAATAAATTATATTACCAAAAGACAAATTTGCGGCTTAAGAAATAAAATAAAATAATTTCAAAGGATTTATCTAGCATTGAATAATATTTAATATAGAAGTTTAACCAAATAAAAAAATAATTTAAACGTGAGGAGAAAAATCTTTAACCACAAATTGAAAAAAGATTAAGAAATGAAACGGTCATCAAAAAACAAAATTCTTCCCTCTAAAATTTAAATTTAATTTTATAAATTACATTTGCCCTGATCTTAAATTCCTAAAAAGTCCTCCCTTTAAATCATTTTGCTCGTCCTCATTACGTGAGCCCAAATGAAGTCTTTACTGACCCTGACCCTGAATTCTGTTGTCCTTGACCCAACAAATTTTCAAATGCAAATTAGTTTCATTCGGGGCGAACCAGGAAATCCCATAAAAAAAATTCCCACCCAAGAAAATAAAAACAAAAACTCATTAAAAAAGGAAAACATCTCTCCCAAAAAAAAGCCCGACGACTGCTCGAGTGCTGGGCAAGGGAGCGGGTGTGGGTTGTTCTCAGCTAATTTCATTTCATACCAAATTACACAGGCACCAGCAGGACCGGGTGACAGCCACGGCCCACATTGATGACGTCAGAGGTCCTTCGTCCGGCAACGGACTCGACCGCCACAGACAACACTGCTAGACGGCGGGGAAGTGTGGGGGAAAACCTAATTAGCCACCGCATCATTTTCACTGTCACGGCGACCCCAAGCCGAGGGCAGGGACCGGCAAATGGGCGCCGAGGGTCGCATTTCCAAAAGGCCAAGGCGGGTGGGCGGTGGCTGAAAAGAAAAGTTATTAACGCGCGGCCGAGGAAACTCGCGGAAAACTTGGGCGAAATATTTCGTGGCGCGACAGTGAAAAGGCTCTAAGGACCCAGAGCAGCGCAGGCCAAAGAGAACCCAGAAATGCCGGGTTGGGGGAGGCAGAGCCGCCGCCTGTCTTGACCTCGTTGCAAAATTGTTGACCGCAAAATGCGACGACGACGACGACGGTCACGTGGCCGGCATTTGGGTCAAAGTTCCAGGACGACACTTAAGTAATTAGCACGCTCTCTCTCCCACTTTCTCCCTCTCTCTCTGGAGAGAGCTTTCTCCTTGACACCAAACGCTTTGGGACCGCATTTACCGTCACTTGGCACAGGAGCCCAGCAACGAGCGACAGGCCAACTTTTTAATTAACTTTTGGCGTCCTTGCTTCCTCGCCACCCACGCGCATGCCAGCCGGGAGTTGTTGGCGTTTTAAATAATTGCGAATTTGGCTGTCATCAAGGAAAGTTGGAGCAGGCGGCCAGCAACAAGTTAGTGGGGAAGTCTCCTTCGAAACTTCTGGCCTGGGCCCGCCCGCTGCCATTGAGCTGACAAACCGACAATGCAAATTAGCACTTAATACCCGGCGATTATAGCTGCACACACACACACGGCTGGTCGGTTGTGTAAACAAACAAAAACTCAACTGCAAATGTCAAATTGGCAATGCCTGAGTCACTTGACTTGCCCAGCAGCCCGAACAATGCCGACCCGAAATGGATTCCCCGATTGCCCCGGCAATTACAGGATCTCATGCAATGCCAGACGGTTGTCCTGTCAGGCCAGATGATTTGTGCCTCGACCCTCCCTGCCTCCCTGCCATCTCGTGAATTGAACGCTTATCGGGTAACCCTTTCGATTGCACGGCACTCACGCGTGCATTTGCATAATTTGAATATTTTTCTTTGTCAGCTTCGGGCGGAGATTTCTAAGGCGGCGTGTGAAAATCCTCGACTCCCGGAGAAAAAACAGCTGCCGGTATTTTCTCACCGCATCCCCGCCACCTCATCTCCTTCATTCGCATTGCCAAAGATTTGATAGGCGAGTCCATAAAACTGCCAGCGATGCATTGACAAGAAAACTTTCCACAGCAACTTTTGTTTTACCAAAGAAAAAAATTGAAAGGAGCAAAGGGAGTGAGAGTCGAGTAAGTCCATCGACTTCCGAATGTTCTTTAATGGAAATTTTAAGATGGTTTATTTGAGGAGGGCGATCTAATCTAATCTTTCCTAAAGACAAGAGTGACACTTTTGGTGTTGGGAAGAAGCGAATCTAATTTTGATTGTGAACTCAGTTGAGTTTCTTATTCGGTTAGAACTTGAATATATTTATTAAGGACAGGAACATAGAAGTAGACAAATAGAATGACCGATTGGTTAGTCAATGGTAACCATTTCTATAGCGAACAATTGGTGTTTCAAAAATTGATTCAGTGGAGATGAGCAGACCGGAGGACAGATAATTGGTGAAAGTGCAATAAAGTGGAGAAAGCTGAGAAACCGAAAATTGAATAAAAGTTCTTTGAGTGGTGAAGATAAAATGGTTAATGGAAACCAAAGCTAGAAAAATTGCTGTGCTGATGTATGAAAATAAATCGGAAGTAGACGGTGAGAAGAGTACAGATAGACGAAGAGAAAAGAACAGATAAATATACAGATTAGTTTCATGTTAAGAAAAAGGAAGCACAAAAAAGAGACAGAGTCAAAAATTATAATGTTTGCCTCGTGCAAATGGGCAGACGGACACTTGAGTGTTGAAAACACGCGGATACGCAAAGTTGAGGAAATCAGAGTCACAGTCAAGTCCCCAGTTCTCCTCGTTTTATTAGCCCTGCGAACCGATGTACTCTTTTCCATGGTTGCAGAGTATTTGGTTAAGACTCCTGAATCGCAAACTTTATAAATCGATTGACTTGCTGGCGGTCACAGTTGCCGTCACAGCCGCGCAACGGCGACTAGAAACTTTTACCGCCGCCAACTTTTTTGGGCCACAAAAAATGAAGTACCCGATTGCCTTGGGTTACAAAAGAAGGCGGCTTGCATTCACCGGCGCGGCATTTGGGGATTTAATTCAACTCATTAACGGGGTTTTTTTTTTAGGCCCTTTTGGGCAGTGGCCTCATCCACCTGCTTAAATCAATTTTAAGATCCCATTAAAGTCACGATG
>JBAMCP010001081.1:0-28272 GCA_037075105.1 Lissocephala sabroskyi | reverse complement strand
GTTTTTAAGTGGCTCAGCTGGCCGCCCCACACGAAATGAATAATCGACTTATCGAATTCATGGTTGCCCAGCCGGTAAGGTTGGCGCGTATTTAAAATAATTTAAAAAAGACTTACAGATGAACATAAAATAATTTAAACCAAACATAAAACGACAAACCGAAGCTTAAAATTCGCGAGGTAATAATTATTTAATTTGAATGAACGTTTCAAAGTGCGCGGGACTTTTAAAATTGGTTCAATCGGAACCTGCGTTTTTGGGGCTGCCAATCTATAATTATAAAAATTATGCTTAAATGATTTTTTGCGGACCTATCAGCTTTAAAGCCGTTAAATTGGTTACTTTGAAAAAAAATTAACGAGATAAAAGGCAAAATAAAATTTTTAGGCTGTGGTTTTTTCTATTGACGGCCAAATTAAATAATATTTAAGAGTTGCTATTGGCGGCTAAATGTTGCCATGTTTAAGAGTTGCCATCCCTTCGCGGTGACTTTTCTTCTCTTCTTCTTCTACTGTTTTATACGGGAGGAAAAAAAAATAAAAACTTAAATAAAAGCCGTAAGCGAGCTGTTTAAACAAATTGCGTGGCTAAATTTAAAGAAATGGGCAACAAGTTTATTAACAAATTATTGCTAATCGCCGGCTTTGCCAGCTTGGCCCACGCGGCCTTTTCGGCTGCCCATCGTGAGTATTTCGGGCCCTTCAATTGCCGGAATGTGGCAATTAATTAATTAAATTCATAGATCGCACTTACCTGCGACTCACCGAGCAGGAGTGGTCCAGCCTGCCCCTGGATATCATCCTGCAGACAGTGGTTAGCCTGGTCCTCGTCATCTACAACATCATCCAAATCGTGGGCAACTTCAAGGAGATTCGGGCCACCGTCGACATGCAGGAGAAAAGCTGGGACACTCTGGGCAATTTCCCCTCGTTCTATTCCTTCAACCACCGCGGACGGGCTTTGAATCCCAACTACGTGCGAGACGAGGCCGCGTCCAGCGGCGGCGGCAAGAGCAGCCTCGACGTTTCCCAGTAGCTGGTTCAGGTTTGGGATTTTGGGGTTTCACTTGCAAATTGAATGGTTTATTTTTCAGTTCATAGAAATTATATAGTAAATTATGCTAAACCAAGCCAACGCCTGAGTTTTGCGCCCGCCGGCCGACGATTTCGCCAGCGCCCGCTGGAGCTCTGACTGAGGGATCAGCTCCGCGGCTGGACTGGCATTGCAGCCGTTGCTTTGGCACAGCCGACAGTTCACATCCCTCAGCAGGCACTCGTAGTAGAGCTGCGGGTCCGTGCGGCAGCCCCGCACCACCTGCTGCCTGATCACATCGTAGAACTCCAGGCAGCCCAGGGCCACTCCCAGCGGTTCATTGGCTGCTATGCCACAAGGCCTAGGATCACCTCTGGCCTCCCCACAGTCCGAGCCACCACCGCACTGGTGGCACCAAATCCGCTGCTCGGGAAAGGCTCCCTTATTGCAAAAGCTGCCCTCGCATTCCCGGCAATTCTGCACTCCCTCGGACTCACACGAGAAGCCTGCCCGCCGGCAGCCACGCAAAGTGCTGCCGTTTTGGAAAGTGGCCACCAGGCAGCTGGCAGCCGGCTCCTCGCACTCCTCGATATAAACGCCGCCCGGCCGCTCCCAGGTGGCACAGCCGGGACTCGAATCCGAGCTGCACTGGTAGCAGCGCGTGAAGGGCTGCCGATTGCAGCCGTCGGCGGAGTCGCATTCATAGCAGCGAGTCAACTGCCCGGCCACAGGGGGAGGAGAGCCACAGCCCCGGCGTATGCCCCAGTCCGCGTACTCGCAGGCGTAGCAGGACGAGGCCTCGGCCGAGCCGCAAGTCGTTGGGCTCAGGGCCGTGGCATTGCTGCGGCACAGCTCGTTGGCCGAGGAGTCGCAGTCCAGGCAGCTCATCCGCTCCGTGCACCTGGCATTGCACAGGTCCCCTGCAGAGCATTCCTCCACCCGCTCGCGGTCCTGGGCTATTTGAGGAGGCAGCTCCAGCGAGCAGCCCCGCACCACCCGCCCCAAGCGGCGGTACGTGAAGCAGGCCGGCCTGGGCTCCTGGAGCAGCAGCACTTCCATTTCGCACTCTTGGTGGAGGGAGACATTGCAGAGCTTGGTGTTGACCTGGAAGAGGTCCATCTTGCAGCCCCGGCCGTCGGCCGAGTCGCACAAGGCGCAGGTCAGCGAGGCCGCGGCCGCAGCATCGTTGCAGCCGTTGATCTCGCACAGCTCGCTGGGGGCTGTGATCGTGTGGTTGGTGTCGGAGGCGCAGCCCCGGAAGACGCTAGAGGAGCTCTCCACCTCGGTGAAGCATTGATCCTCTTCAAGGTGATGGCGGCAGGGATGAGGCTTGCCCAACGGCTGGCCCACGCATTCCGCTCCCGCGCAGTGATGGCACTTGAGTCGCCCGGGCGGATAGACCCCCGAGTTGCAGAGGTTGGCCGAGCAGCTCTTCTTGTACGTGGCCCCGGTGGTGGGCGTGTCCGAGCCGCAGCCGCGGTAGGTCACCGAATCAACTGAAAAGAAGGCAACCAAATGATTTCGTGTCCGTGGAGCTGCCGGGCCACTAACCAATGGACATGGTGCAGGACAATTCGCGGTCGCAGTCGACGAAGGGCAGCACCCCCACCTCGCCGCGGGTCTGGGCGCAATCAGCCAAAGCAATCGAATCGCAATGGTAGCAGACAATGGCTTTGGATAGCAGCGGCGCTGGAATGGATTACAAAGCGATTATTGGAAAGGCATTAGGCAAATATCCGATAACGATTACAGGATAAAAGCACCTGCACTAGCAAGAGGAAGCGTCGCTTTGCCATTGTTCTCGTGGGCAGGCGAAAGCAAACAATGGACACTTTGCGCCCATCCACTTCAAAGGTAATCACTCACCGTTTTTTCGCTTTTGTTTACGGCCATCGCCAAGTGATAATCTGCTGCCGCTTATCGAATGCCTCGGCGGATCGATAATGATAACTCCGATTGGCAATGGCAGTGCCGTCCACATGCATGACCCGGGCGATTTAGGGCCAAGCAGCCGCAATGTCAAAGGTTTCCCATTATAAATTATTCAAAGGACAGCAGTGGGTCAGACCGGGGCCCGCGGGATTACACAAACCGCCGGCGGTGGCCTATTAACTCGGTCATATCGATTTAATTTAGATCTAATTGCGTGACAATCAGCCATATGTGGCGGGGGGGAGGGCTGGCGGCTGACGGAGGTTCGCAGCAGAAGGCAGGCAAATGCGGAGTCCAGTTGGTGGCCCGGCTCGCCAGTTTATCAGTTGCATTGGCGCTGGGTTAATATTTGCCGAGCTTTCGAGCAATTGGATAATTTTCATATCTATCGATCAGTTTAGTTTCTAATTAGTGGGCATTTCTAATGGCTGCTAAGTTATTAATTGGATTTTTCTTGCTATTCGCCTTGGCGGAGCCTTGCTTTGGTCAGGATGCCTCGGTCGAAATGCTGGAGACCACGCAGTCGCCTCAGATCCCCGCCGATGTGGAAATGATTTCTCCGAAGCCGGCGAATTCAGACATTAGCACTGAGCCTCCACCGCCAGCAGCTCCGGAAAAGGATTACCCCAACGATGAGGGTGCGCCTGCTGCCGAACAACCAGAGGAACCGGCACTGTCCCAGGCTGAGGAACCAAAACCTGAGACACCTGAAAGTCCCACGGAGCCTGCCGAGGTAGAAAAAGTGGAGCCCGCTGAAGTCGAACCGGAGCCACCGGCAGTGCCTGCTGAAGTCGAGCCGGAGCAGCCGGCAGTGCCTGCTAAAGTCGAGCCGGAGCAGCCGGCAGTGCCTGCTTCAGTGGAGCCTCCTGCTGGTGAGCCAGAGAAACCTTTGCCCACCGTGAAAGTAACGCCGCCAAGGCCGGAAACTGTAGAGTCGACTTGCCATGGTTGCCCGGCAAATGCGAATATCAGCTGTTCAAAGCCGCCATTCACACAGATCAGTTGCGTGGGTGGCCCACCAAAAGCTGGCTGCTATACCCTCGTCAAGCGTGAGTTTGTTATCGCCATTCCTTAAGTTATCGTTTAGTGTTTACTTTTTTGTTTCCAGAGAAGTCAACAATTCGTGGTTGTTTTTCCGATCTCCCGGTGGATGATCAGAGGTTGTGTCAACAAAATTCGTCTAGCTCGTGCAGTCTTTGCTACACATCCAATTGCAATCGGGCGGACACATCGGCGGCTGGAACGGTTGTTGCAGCCCTGGAAGGCTTATTGCTGGCCGGCTTATTGGTGGCCCTAACTATTGCTCTCACCCCCTGAATTTATCGATTACGATCAAATGCAAAGCTGAGTTCTGTAAAATCCGCGTGTTTTTTTTTGTGCTGCGCAAATTGAGAGTGAAAATACAAAAATCTACTTAAAAACCATAGCGCACAGTGCCAAAACCAGTGCGGCGCCCAAGCTTAACTGCTGTAGGCCCGATGCCCCATTAAATGGCACCACATTGCACTTGCTGCTGTCGCAAGTCGAGCACCGCTTGTCCCCGGGATTCGTGCACTGATATTTCATCTGCGCATCGGCATCTCCCAAACAGCCGCGCACCACAATGCCGCCTGCAAAGAAGACCACAAGTAGTAAGTCCCATTTCTTATTATCCCTCGGCTTGCGCCGCCCACTTACCCCATTCGCCCGAGAAGCATTTGCGGTCATTGCCGGCCACATTCTCGCACACCTGCGGCCCAATGTCTTCGGCCTTCTTGCGGCAGCCTCCGAAATTATCGCTGCGGCAGACCACGCACATAAACGACACATCCTTCACAGCGCTGTTGCAGTCCGCCGTCGAGCAGGAAGTGCACTCGTTGGCATCATTGCAGCTGGCCTGTTTGGCCAGGCACCCGCGCTCCACGCTGCCGCTCTTGACCATCGTATAGCAGCCATTCGGCTGGGTAAATGAAATCTCCTCGCAGGCCTTGCCCCCGCCCGTCTGGGCGTCCAGGCAGTTCTCGCACTGATAGCAATTCACGGCCGGACCTTTGAAGGCCTGCGTATTGCAGCCATCGGTCCCGCACACCGCGCAGTTCTCCCCAGCGGCCTTGCACTTCGGCTCCTTGTCCGACACACAGCCACGCTCCATGGTCGCCTCGCTGGTGCCATAAGTATAGCACTGATCGTCGGCCGCATAAAACAAACACGGCGTGGCCGCCGTGCCCGCCGCTATGGTATTGCAGTTCGTGCACTGCTGGCAGGTCCTCCGGTTCGCCGGAAAGATGCCCACATTGCACAGGGAAGTCGAGCAGCTCGTGCAAGTGGCTGTGCCGCTCGGGCACACGTCGCTCTTGCCGCAGCCCCGACTCACCGTCTTGTCCTGGTTCACCTGGCTGTAGCACACCTGGCCCGCCTCGCACACCTGATTGAACGTGGCCTTATCGGCGTTTGTCTGCGCGCATTCGGCCTGAGTGCCATCGCATTTCTTGCAAATCAACTGGGCATTGCACTTGTCCCCCGTGCAGGCCAGGCAGCCCGGGCTGGTGCAGGTGGCGGCCGTCTCGGCCGTCAGACAGCCGCGAGTCACCGCTCCGCTGGTTGCATCTGCACAAAGAACTCAGCTTATCACTCTATCATAAAATTATCGCGGCTTATCAAGGAGCATGACTCATGGCGGCCGACTAACTTACCCGTTCTGGTGAAACAGCCCGTGGGCGTGCCCGTGCAGGCCGTGGGGGTCAACTTGGTGGGATCGTCGCAGTTGCTGGTGCATTGGTAGCATTGCAGTTGAGTGGCGTCTGTCGGTTAGGGCGGAGGTTTAGTATTTGACATCCAACCCGGCGTTGTACTCACCGTCGGCCGCGCAAA
Source organism: Lissocephala sabroskyi (assembly GCA_037075105.1). Lineage (NCBI taxonomy): Eukaryota > Metazoa > Arthropoda > Insecta > Diptera > Drosophilidae > Lissocephala > Lissocephala sabroskyi. The sequence continues at coordinate 22,458 of JBAMCP010001081.1, read as the reverse complement.
TGCTCAGTCCAATTAGCGCCACGAATAGCGTGGCCGCTAATCCTTGCCTCGTTTTCATGTCGACGATCTTATCGCTGTTATTTTAAAAAACTGAATGTGTGCGGGAGAACTTTGCTGGGTTGAACTGCTTCTGGCCAACGTTGGGTTATGACTGTTTCATGCGGAGTTCGGCGGTTTTCCGAATGCGCTGTAAAGTTCAGCAGGCCGCCCACCACCCCCAGGTTAGCGTATTATCTGCGGGGCCTATGAGTAATTTTTTTTCAAGCTGATAACCGTCGATGGGCTGTCATAAAAATTGAGCGCTTTCTTGTCTCCGTTTCTAAATAATTACCACGAATATAATGATACGATCCGGGCAGTTGGCTTACCGGGGAGAGAGCTTTTCTGAGCTTTTTTTAGGGTTGCCAGGTGCCCTCAAATTGTTAAGCGAAACTGCTTTCATTTTGAAAGATTAATTAAGGGTTTCACCTAAAATTCTTCATGTTCTTTAGCTTCCCACTGATCCAGGGATCTACTGAGAGATCCACTTATTTTCAGATGACTCTGAATTGTTTAGCAAAACTGATTTAATTTTCCAAGATTAATGACTTAAGAAATTCAGTCCCAAATGATCGAGAGATCCACTTATCTCCAGATACCTTTGAATTCTTTAGCTTTGAAGTGTTTCTATTCGTTAGAAATTGGAAACTTTGCTTTAATTTTTCAGGTTTAACAATTTAAGTTCTCCCCACAACAGTTTATGTTCTTAAGCTCCCCAATGATCGAAGGATCCACTGAGGGATCCAGATGCCTTTGAATTCTTAAAATATGCAGTTATTCCAATCGTTTGGAATTGAACACTTTGTTTTAATTATTGAAGATAAACAATTTAAGTTTCCTCCAAAATTCTTTATGTTCTTAAGTCGCTAATGAATGAGGGATCCACTTATTTCCCAGATGCCTTCAAACTGTTTGGGTTTTCTCTTATAAACTCTGTTTTAATTATTAAAGATTAACAATTTAAGTGTTCCCCAAAATTCTTCACGTTCTTCAGTCTCCAATGATCGAGGGATCCACTGAGGGATCCACTTATCTCTAGATGACTTTAAATTGTTTAGGTTTTCTCTTCTTGTAACAGTTAGGAACCCAAAACTATGCTTTTATTTTTTCAGATTAACAATTTAAGTTCCTCTCCAAAAACTCTTTATGTTTGTAAGATCCCAATAATCGTAGGATCCATTTATGTCCATTTATATCTACTAAGGATCCATTTAAATCCAGATGCCTTTGAAACTGTTTAGATTTCCAGTTATTCTAATCGTTAGGAATTGGAAACTTTGCTTTAATTTTCCAATATTATATCGATTGAGGGATCCACTTATCTCCGGATTCCTTCAAACTCTTTAGCTTTTCAGTTATTCTGATCGTTGGGAATTGGAGACTTTTCTTTAATTTTTCAAGAAGTTCCCTCAAAACCCTTTATGTTCTTCAGTCCCCAATGATCGAGGGATCCATGAGGAACTTAAATTCGTTAGCTTTGCTTTTATTCTAACCGTTAAATATTTAAACCTTTACTCTTTCAAAATTACCAACTTAAGTTCCCCCCGAAACCCTTTATGTTCTCAAGGCTGCTGCCAATAAGAAGGACATCAGTCCCAGTCCCAAATGTTGAAGGGACCCACTTCCGTTGTAGGACTTCGTGTTGCATTTGTTCTGAGAGCAAAACTCGCACTTCTCGTGGTTGTTGCAGTCCCGCTCGGTCAGCCAGTCCTGGTCGCCATAGCAGCCCCGAATGACCACACCCTCTGCAAGGAATTCGATTAGCTTTCAAACTCTTTCCGAGGTCTTTCGAAACTCACCCCACTCCCCGCTGAAGCATTTGCCCTTATCGTTCAAGTAATTCAGGCAAGGCTGGGGCGTCTTTTCCTCGGCCTTATTGCGGCAGCCAGGATCGTTGTGGTCGCTCCGGCAGGTCACACAACCGAAGGCCAAATTGATGGACTGATTGTTGCAGCCCTGAGTCGGGCACCATTTACAGGAATTCTGCATAGCGCACCGCTCGCCGAGCTCAGCCGGCCGCTCGTTCAGGCAGCCCCGGTGGGCCAGGACATTGTAGCCCTGGGAAAAGCAGCCGTCCGGCTGCATCACCGTGAGATCCTTGCAGGCCTTTGGTGCTTCGGTTTGCTTCCTGGCACAGGCCAGGCTGTCCGAGCATTGATGGCACTTCGGCGCTGTCCTTACGGGCGGCAGGCTGTTGCATCCTTTGCCCGTGCACATAACGCACTTGTCCGCGGCCGTGCTGTTGGCCAGGCAGGGGGCCTGGGCGTCGGACAGGCAGCCGCGCTGCAGTTTCCCATTCGCCTGGATGTGCGTGTAGCACTGGTCGCCGTTCAGTGACGTCAGGCAGGGCTTGAGGGTGGTGTCGTCGTTGGCGGTGACCTGGTCGCAGTCCTTGCACTGGTGGCAGCCTAAACGGTTCGTCGGGTAGATTCCCTGGTTGCACAAATCCCAGATGCACTGAGAGCAGAACCTGTGGCCCGTGCAGGTCAAGGCACAGCCGCGGGTGGTGGTGCCATTCGTGTTGACCTGAGAGTAGCACCGTTCGCTGTTTCCGTCGCACACGCGGTTGTAGTGGATTTCCTGGACATCCGTCTGGGCGCAGGTGGGATCCGCTCCCGAGCACTCCTTGCAGACCAAATGATTGTTGCAGAGTTCGCTGTTGCATTGCCGGCAGTGGGGCGACTTGCAGTTGTTCGCGTCGGCCGCGGCCAGGCAGCCGCGCTTGATGGCCCCATTGGGTTCTGGGCGGGTCAAGGGAGGTTTTTATTTTCTTTTGTTTTTTTTATAAAAGCCAAAAACTCTCACCTCTTTTTGTATAGCAGCCAACATCGCTGGCCGCGCACGTGATGAAATCTTGGGTCTTGCAGTTGGGGTCGAAGGGGTTGTCGCAAGTCAAGCAATCTGCGATAAAAATTCATTCGATATTAGAAGTTATCGGCGACTGATCGTTTATTTAATCAAAGTCGACAGGTGGCGCCAGTTTGCCAACTCACCCAGGCAAAGGCCAATGGCCAGGCCATGGAAAGCCAAGCAAATAGCCAATAAATAGCGATTATTCATAATTAATAAGGACAAGCGACAGACTGACGACCACTTCAGCGAAGAGACAAACGGAATTAACGTGGGTTTGGGCCAAGGCAGCGCTTTTTGTGGGTTTTCTTATCGTCGCATAGAAATTTCACAATCATTGATTAGGCCAAAGATAAGCCAGCGTGGGGGTTACTTTCCGATAACTGGTCAGTTGATTAGGATCCTTTATGGCAGGGCGAGGCCTACACACGATTTACGACCCCCGCTGAGTTGGGCGGGGCTGGCTGGGGGTTTTTTCCAGCTAATGCATCAATGAAAGCCAAATTCAAGCGAACTAGAATTTCCTAATTTATGGATTGCCAATTACGCCCAATTTCGTGCTCTTTTCTTTTATTAAAGACTTCGCATCACAATATTTACATACTGATAGTTTCATAGACTCTGCCGCGCCCTTACTTCCAGGCAGCGGTCAGTAGACCCATTAATATGGCCAATCCCAGGCCCAAACTTTGCAAGGAAGCGCCGCCATTGTAGGCCTTCGTGTTGCAGTTGGAAGTCGTGCAGGTTTCGCAGCGCTTGTCCGAGCCATTGCACTGAGTCTGCATCACATTCGAGGCATCACCCAGGCAGCCACGGATCACCACGTTGTCTGCGTAAAGAACAAAGTTAGAAAGCTCTTTCTGGGGATTTTAGAGTCCCCGCTTACCCCATTCGCCTTGGTAGCACTTCTTGTTGTCGCCTTCTGCGTTCAGGCAGAGTTGTCCTTCTTTCTTGTTGGCCTGATCCCGGCAGCCAGAGTCGCCGTTGGCACTCGAGCAAGTGATGCAAGTGAAGTCCACATTCACGGCCAGATTGTTGCACCCGGCAGTGGCGCAGGGCCGGCAGCCGTTCTCGGCACTGCACGTGCCCATGGGCAAAGCATTAAGGCAGCCGCGATGGGCAGTCCCCTCCTTGCCCTGAGCATAGCACCCATCCGGCCGGGACAAAGCAATATCAGGACAGGCTGCTGCCTCCCCCGTCTGGGCGGCCAGGCAGCCCTCCTTGTCCGAGCATTGGTAGCACTTGACAGCCGGCCGCATGATGGGCAGCAGGTTGCAGCCTGCTTCGCTGCATTTGGTGCAGTAGTCGTCCAGGCTGCCCTCCAGCGTGCACTTGGGCTGCTGGTCGGACAGGCAGCCGCGCTGCACGTCAGTGTTGCTGGTGCCGTGGGTGTAGCATTGGTCTTCCGCGCTGAAGTAGCGGCAGGGAGTCAGCGGCACATTGCCGGCGAGGGAGGCGCAGGTCTCGCCCTGGCACTGGTAGCACTTCTGGCGCTCGGCCGGGTAGATTCCTTGGTTGCACAGCTGAGCCGTATTGCACTCAGAGCAAGGTATTTTGCCATCACAGAAGCCAGCGGCTGCACAGCCTCGGCTGACGGTCTTGTCGCTGTTGACCAGGTTGAAGCAAGAACTGCCCAAGTCGCACACCTGGTTGTACTTTGCGGCCGAGACGTCCGTCTGGGAGCACTCGGCCTCGGTGCCCTCGCACTTCTTGCAAATCGGATGCGAATTGCAGGAATCCTCAGTGCAAGTGAAGCAGTCGGGGGCAGGGCAGGTGACCGCGGCGGTCTGGCAGCCGCGGGTGACCACACCGGCAGCATCTGTCCGGCTGAAGCAGCCAAGCGCGCCGGCCGCGCAGGTGGCCGGGTTCAAGGTCTTTACATCTGTCAAACAGGCCGGGGTGTCGGCCGAATTGCAAGTGTAGCACTCTGAAAGGAACACGCGGCGTATGCTTAATTTTGGGTATAAGATTTCTGGAGATTCGGGAATTTACCCAGAGACCAAACGCTGGCCACACTGGCAATGGCCAGGAAGAGCGCGAAATTCGTGCGATAATTCATCGGGCAACGATTTCGGCGCAGATTCGGAGAATAACTGGCGGGCCGGTGGGGCCGAATGGAATATTTATAGGGGGAGGCTCGATTTCTAATTCGGGCAAACCTTTGTATGCGATGTTGCCGTGAATCAGGCGTGGAACTGATAGCGTTGATGGGCCGTCATAAACTCGAGCATTTCCAGGTGGGCGGAGTCAAGAACTCTAAATTCGGAGATGACGTTAGCAGTCCACCCCCCAAAAAAAATCGGAGCACCCATCGATAATCTTTGGCTAATTTTCCCACTTTCTTCTTATCTCTTTACCTGTTCTTATAATATCTAATCTTCACCTGGAAAATAGGAAGATTGGTTCCCATCTGATCCTTGTATCATATCCTTAAGTTTGTGGTCTTGGAAAGAAGTAGGGAGAAAAATAGACTCGGTATTTTTGGTTCGTAGAAATAAGCAAGTTTGTGAAATTAACGGTGGCTTCTTTGTTCTTGTTCAACAGTTTATCGATTTAAAATGTTATCGGGAGTATAAATCTGTTTTCTAGGGTTGCCAATCGTTTTTTCTTTAACAGCAACTCCAATAGGAAGAGGCCAGGTGAAAGACAAAACGATAAGCTTAACAATTTCGATTATTCATGATTCCGAAATCGATCGATTAACCGATTGACCAGCTCTCTAAATATCGGGAGATCGGCAGTTTCAGCAGACTTTTCTTAATTAGATGAAAATGTGCACATTTGTTGACATTCCCATTGGCTTCCGCTTCGATAAGCTTCGGGGCTGATTAGGATCCTTTATCGTTGCGATAATGACATTCTTAATGAATGAATATAACCGAACTTACGTGAACTTTCCATCTGCCCATTCATACAGACGAACTTAAGAATCCCAGAGCCTAAAAGAGCTCAATAAATAATGTTTGGGATCGGTGGGTATATAAAATTTGTCTGTCTTTAAAAAACAAAAGAATGACTAATTTCAAAAGTCGAGTTTCGAGTGGTTCGGGGATTTCCTATGAAACAATGTTTGGGAATAAGGATTGTTAGATAACTTATCTCGATGCCACGCCCTCTTTTTTAAATGAATAAGGTCATTTAACTATAAGACTTAGACCCTGGGGAAAATACGGATGAAACAGACTCTCGAGTTTTAAATGAGCCGGTCTGGAAATCCAAACAAAAATATAGAGACAGACAGTCGGTCACCTGAGGGGGCCAATTGGGGATGCGAGAGAAAAAATGTAGACATTCAGAAAGGTGGACAAACGGGAGGTAAAGGGGGTTAAAGGTCAAATGATGAACGGTTGAACGATCAGAAAGCAGGAGGCGGGTTTTTAAGTGGAAATGTAGAGAATCGTTGACGTCTTACAATGACGGCTGTTTGTCCTTTTTTGTCCATAAGCGTGTCCGTGCATCTATTCGTCTCTTTTGTCCAGAAACTCCCACGTACTCAACTCACTCAATACTAAATTAGAGCTTCCCGCTTAGCCCAAAGATTTAAAAGCTTTGACGGCTCATCCCTCAAAATGTTTAAGGACTCAGCAGATGTCTGGCCTTGGAAAGGTCGATTCGTTTTTGTTCTGAATACGGATCGTTTTAAATTAATTCATTCAAACGGACAAATGAGGGATCAGTAAAAAAGTAAAACTAAATATTAAGGAAAATGATTTCCATGAACCTAAAAACTGAGCTTATAAATCTATAAGCAAAGTAGAATCACTTAAAAAGAAACAAAATGAGTTCGTAATCTATTCGATTTTGTATTCGATTCATTTGTGTTTAAATTGGGACAATAAGAATTCATTGCTCCACTTTATTTCTGAGAATAAGAATTCATTATTCCTTTTTATTTCTGATTTCCTCTTGGATCTGAGAATGACTCAACTCCGGAGCTCTTTAATCTCTGATTTTGAGTGAAGAGTACATCAAATTCGGGCAATCTTAACTGTTGTACTTGAAATTGACTTTTCCGTGGAAATCTTTTATCGAAACTCATTATTTACGATTTGCCGTAAAACAATTGAGGGTAAAATTTCCGCCTCACTCGCTTAAAGTTCCTTTCACCTCTTTGAATTTTATTAAAGTTTCTAAATGAATCACAATATTTTGGGAGTAAAAATAAAATAATTGAACGACAGACTCTGCCCCGCCCCTACTTCCAAGCGGTCAGTAGACCCATTAACACGGCCAATCCCAGGCCCAAACCCTGCAAGGATCCACTGCCATTGTAGGCCTTCGTGTTGCAGTTGGCAGTCGTGCAGGTTTCGCAGCGCTTGTCCTGGTCACTGTTGCATTGAACCTTCGTCACACTCGAGGCATCACCCAGGCAGCCACGGATCACCACGTTGTCTGGGGAGAATAGTACAAATTTAAAAGACTTCCTGGTGATTTTGTTGGTCCTGCTTACCCCATTCGCCTTGGTAGCACTTCCTGTTGTCGCCGTCGGCTTTTACGCAGCGCGTGCCCTGCTTCTTGTGGGCCTGGTCGCGGCAGGCGGAGTCGCCGCCGTCGCTCCTGCAGGTGATGCAGCTGAACTCCTGCAAGCCTTCGTCGCCCTTGTTGCAACCGTCTCCGGTGCAGGGCTGATTGTTGCAGCCATCCTCGCTGCACTTCGTGCAGTAGCCGGCCACCGTGCTGTCCGCCTGGCACTTGGCCTGCGCGTCCGACAGGCAGCCGCGCTCAATGTTGGCCGGGTTATTGCCGTAGGTGTAGCATTGGTCCTGGGCATCGTAGAGCCTGCAGGGGGCGGCGGGCAAACCGCTGTTGACGGTGGCGCAGACGTTGCCAGAGCACTGGAAGCACTTCTGGCGGTCGGCCGGGTAGATTCCTTGGTTGCACAACTCGGCGGAGTTGCAAATCTCGCAGTTCGTTTTGCCGGAGCAGAAGTTGGCGGCCGCGCAGCCTCGGGAGACGGTCTTGTCGCTGTTGACTGTCTTGAAGCAGGAACTGCCCAAGTCGCAGACCTGGTTGAAGTTCGCAGCAGCCACGTCCGTCTGGGAGCAGTCGGCCTCGGTGCCCTCGCACTGCTTGCAGATCCTGTGCACGTTGCAGGCATTCCCGGTGCACTTGAAGCAGTCGAAGGTGCAGCTGCCCTCATCGGCAGGGGCCAGGCAGCCGCGAGTCACTATGCCATACGCATCTGGGATAAGGAAGGATTACAGATGAAAGTCCTTCCAATTTTGTGTAGTTTTTCTTACCTGTTTTGGAGTAGCAGGTCGTCCCAGCGCCTGAAGAGCAGGTCACCGCGTTGAGCGTCGTCACGGCTGTCAAACAGGCGGGGGTGTTGGCCGAATTGCACGAGTAGCAATCTGAAAGGAATACGTGGCGTATGACTAATTTCCAGGGCCGAGTTTTGAGTGGTGCGGGGATTTACCCAATGACCAAACGCTGGCCAGACTGCCGATTAGCAGAAAGAGCGCGCAATTCGTCTGAAATTTCATGGTTCGATGGAAATCGCCCGGGTCCTTAAATGAACTACCGGCCAGCCAGTCTGATGAGGGCTTTTATAGGCAGTCTGGTGTGGTTTATGTTTTAGATAATTAGCTGATTGCGCTTATGTGTAATCATCAACCTAAAAGCATTTCCGAGAAGTCCCACCAGACTAGCCGGTGGCACAAAAAAAATCCTATAAATCAAATCCTCGTAGATAAGTTTTGGAATTTTCGCTTTGATCTTTGTCCTTTATTTTGAGTCATCTTTGTTCCTTTTTTCTTCATAGGCGTTTTTATTGCTCTCTCAGTCTCACGATCTCTTTCTCTCGATCTCTATCTATAAATCAATCTCTCTTTGTCGCTCAATCTCTGTTTCTTCTGATCTCTTTCTTTCTCTCGAGCTCAGATAGAGAGAGAGGTCGGGAGATAGAGGTCGATTTCTCTCTGTCTCTTGAAAACTATCTTTCACTCGATCGTCTTCTGACTCTCGATCTCTCTCTCTCTCTCTCTCTCTCTCTCTCTCTCTCTCTCTCTCTCTCTCTCTCACTTGATCTATCTCTGTCTCTTGCTCTCTTTCTGACGACCTCTTAATCTCTCTCTGCTTCTCAAACTTTCAATGTCCCTATATCTCTTGATCTCTCTCTGTCTCCCAATATCACTCTATATATCGATCTGTCTTTGTCGCTCAATCTCTCTTTCTCTGTCGCAATCTCTCTCCCTGTCATTCGACCTCTCTCCGTCTCCGTCTCCGACCTCTCTCTGTCTTTCACTCTATCTGTCTGCATCTCTCGGTACTCTTTGTCTTTTGATATCTCTGTGCCTCCCGATACTTCGATTTATCTCTGTCTCTCGATCTCTGGACAACCATTTCTCTAATAGGTCTTATATATTATTTTTTGTAGTTATTGTTTCTGAATTTTTCTATCCAACATCCTATGCAATATCAATTGGTGTTTGCTTTATACCTAGATCATTATGAGGTTCATTTCTTCAGAATTTGTATCGGTCTCTCCCTTTTCCATTTCGGAGTTAATTTATCGAACAAAAGTGTGTACTCTTTTTTCCTCTTGTCTCTAGACAGAGAAGGATATATTAGTCCACCAATATCAAATATAAATAAGCTTATTTTTGAGCCATGATTGCCCTTTCTATATTCCTAGTACTTTCATTCTATCCTCTTTCTACGGAATTTTCCCTCATTCCTGCTTTGGTTCGCCAATTGATTCTCCCTCGTGTTGGCTGGTTAAACAAGAGTTGTTGTTATCGAATAATCGTGTTATCTAACGATATCTAACTATGCTTTATGGTGTCGGCTGTCGGCTGGTTCTCTAATGCAAATTGCCGAGGCTTAAGGTTGACGGAACAACCATTTTTTATCGGTCTGTCATTGAGCAATCGAAGCTATCAGAACGAACCGAGCGAACCTTTTTCTGTTTGATTTCGATTAGTGAGTCACTAAAGTTTTCTACGGTCGGGGGAGTGGGCAGATGTCAAGGCCTCAAGGCCAAAAGCCCCTGGGCGAAAAGACTAGACTATCAGACGTCAGAATCGGTGACTGAAATATGCGATAATTCGAAATTTATACTGATCGATTGCTGCTGCTCGATGTTGTCAACGGGGGGCGTTATCGATTTTTTATTTTCCGCACGTTTCGCAGAAATCTGCACGCGATAAGAGGACCGCTGATAATTAGAGAGCTAATTGGAAGTCCCCTTTTTGGAGGAAGGAAGGCTTCGCTTCTTTGTTGCTTTGGTGGAAGAAACCATAAAGCCGATAAAGCAAATCTAAACCGATAAGTTTCAAGGGCCCATTAAGCCATAAAGGCCACATTTATATAACTGGGCCGGTTCTTTGGCGGCTCCTTAAAGGTGACAGCTAACTGTCGGAAGATCCCGCCAGGAAAACATGATCGTAAATCAGTTTGCCTTGTAATAGATTAGATAATTTGCTTGCCTTTTGAAGAAATCATAACTCGATTTATGGTTCGATAAATAGGCTTATTTATTTCTTTAAATTATTACTTAAGTTCGGCTGTCTAGACGGCTTTGCTTCTCATTTGAGTGCTGCCGTCACCAGGCCCACCAGCAGGACCAAACCCAGGCCCAGGCCCTGCAAGGATCCACTGCCATTGTAGGCCTTCGTGTTGCAGTTGTTCGACGAGCACACCGAGCACACAGAGTCGCTGGCATTGCGGCATTGGCCCTGCGTCAAGGCCGTGGCATCGCCCACACAGCCGCGGATCACCACGTGATCTAGAAAAAAGAAAGAAAGTGAACTCAACTGGCTTTTGTTAACTTCCTTGCCACTTACCCCACTCCCCGCTGTAGCATTGGCGGTTCACACCCGCCGCCTCGAGGCAGAGTTTGCCGGGCAACTTGTCGGCCTGACTGCGACACTGAGTGTTGTTGGCGCTGCTGCACGAGACGCAGGTGAAGTCGGTGTTGATCTCCTGGCTGTTGCAGGCATTCGTCGAGCAGCTCTTGCAGTTGTTCTCCGCCGAGCAGTTGCCCAAGTCGGCCGTCCGGTGGGCCAGGCACCCGCGATAGGCAGTGCCATTGTAGGCCTGAGAGTAGCAGCCATTTTCCTGCCACAAATAAATGTCAGGGCAGTTGGTGGCCGCCCCCGTCTGGCCCTTCTGGCAGCTCTCCTTGTCCGAGCACTGGTGGCACTGAACTGCGCTGTCGATAAGCGGCAACTTGTTGCATTCCGTGGTGTTGCACAAGACGCAGTGGTCGGCCGCCGTGCTGGTGGCCTTGCACTTGGGCTCCGTGTCCGAGATGCAGCCGCGCTCGACGGTGGCCAGGCTGTCGCCGTAGGTATAGCAGGCGTCCTTCGAATCGTAGAGAGGGCAAATGTTGGAGTTGCTGGCTCCCGGCAGCTTGTCGCAGTTGGCATCGCTGGCCTTGCACTGCATGCAGCGCAGGCGATTCAAGGGATAAATTCCATTGTTGCACAGGGAGCCCGTGTTGCACACTTGGCAGTTGGTGGTGCCCGCGCAGAAGGTCTCCAGGCCGCAGCCTCGGGTGGTGGTCTTGTCCATGTTGATCTGCTTGAAGCAGAAGCTGTTCAGTTCGCAGACTTGGTTGAAGACCTGGGCGGAGACATCGGTCTGGGCACAGGCGGGATCCGTCTTGCTTTCGCATTTCTTGCACACAGGATGCTTGTTGCAGGCATCGCCCGTGCAGGCAAAGCAGTCCGGCGACGTGCAGGCATCCTTCTCGGCCTGAGTAGCGCAGCTGCGGGTCACCAAGCCCGTGTTGTCTGGGGAACCAAAGGTCAATTTGGGTTTTAGCTTTAGACTCACTTGTCTTACCTGATTTGGTGAGGCAGGCAACTGCATCGGCGGTGCAGGCTTGGGCACTCAGCTGGGTAAGATCCGAAAGACAGTAGTTCACTGTGGTCGAATCGCATTTGTAGCAATCTGAGGGGAAATTATGGCTTAGATCTTTTATAATCGAATTTATTTGGGCTACTTACTTAGGCCCCAGCAGGTGGCCAGGCCATTCAAGGCCAAGAAGACCGCGAGGAAGACTCTGGTATTCATCTTTTGAGGGTTCCGAAACGTAGAACTGAACCGGCCAGCAACTAAATTACAACTATATTGGGCGCTCTTGATTATGGGGTTTTTATAGGGAGCCTTCGACTATTCTAGCTTCGTATCTGGCGCGTGAGTCAGGGGGGCGCTGATAGCGCTGACGGGCCGTCATAAAGTTGGCCGATTCCAGGCTGGTGAAATATAAGCCACCCAGGGAACAGCCAGATGACATCTACGGCCTAAAAATACCTTCAAAAAACCCACGTTTCTCAAGATCAAAGACCTCATTATCCTTTCAATTGGATAGACTTGATTTAAATTAAAATTATATTGGTTTCTTGATTTTTCTATCGATCTTATGTATTTTTTAATCATCTTCAAGATTTTAAATTCGGCAAATCAGTGGGTTCAAAGTTAAGCTCTCTACGCCAACATCCGATAATTGCTTTATCAAATCTTATCGGCGTATTGATTATTCGATTCTCCTTCAATTGGCCGAAGTTTTGAAGTGGCGGCTAGGAATTCGTAGGCTTTACCAGGAATTGCGTTTAGGACTTACCAATTTAATGATTCATGTTGAACATTCAATAAACGTTGTATTTGAACAATGCAGGCGCTCTGGTTGTGGAAAGATTCGGATCCGTCACCCACAATTTGAGCATTCAAACAGAACACAGATTAGATTAATTGTGGGAACAACTCAACCAGCGGCGTAGGCTATTCATTTCTCAAAGGGGGTTGGAAAACTAAAAAATTAATATATGTTAGAACCAAGATTTTATACAATTTTATCCTTCACTGCTCCTCTGATTATATTTCTACGACTGTTTAAGTTTATTATTGCTCAATTCTTTGAGGAACTTTTTTGGAGGTATGTGAGATTGGTAATCCATTATTTGTGGATCTCATGAGTAACTTTAATGTGCTCTTTGTTTTCATTATAGTACTTTCCAAATAGCAAACACTCAGGTTATACTCCGGTTCCTTAAATATTTTTAAAGAAGGCTTGATCTGTAAGGAAAATGGGAATACCTTTCGATTGGTGTCAGGCACGATTATATTCATCCAGAAATAGTGAAGACAACCGAGTGGCCATATGAATACAATTAGAAGTGTTTTCAGAGTTGCCATATTAAGATTATTATACGGAAGATCTGCCAACTTTAAAGAAAATAGAGCGGCAACCCCGAATGAAGAAATTTAAATCTATATACAAAATTGCAGGGTATATTAAAGTCAGTCACGCTTGAGTGTTATTTCTTCCCTTGTTTGTTGTCTGTGTTTGTGAATTCTTATCGCTAAAGTTCTTTTATCAAACCGATTAACTTTCTTATTTCAAAAGCAGTGATTGAAATATTTGTTGCAGCATTTTGGGCAGCTGCAAAAGCTTTTCTTCTCTTCCCCCTCACCTCTTAATTGAGAATATAATTATTGACGTTTAAGCCAATAAAATTGGGTTAAGTACTTCTTAATTGCCTCATCAATTTCTGAACAAACAAAATTAATGTAGGCTTATTAAAAGATCTCGAAAGTGTCCCATGGTTTACCTAAAGCCTTGTTCTGCTTCCCATTGAAGTCAATTCAATTGACTGTACTGAAGTAATTTCCGAACAAAAGGACTATAAAATTATTTGATAAAGAACGGAAAAAGCCAAATGCTCTTAACGATTCCTCAACCCTCACCCCTGAGTGAGGTTGGCCAAACTCTTTATCTAGATCTTATCGAACCTTTTTAAGCACGAGATCTTTGAATTCTCAGCAAAGTGCGAATTGCCTGCAAACATTTACCTCTTTGCAAATAGACTGTACAAATTGGATAAATTATACGAGAACTGTTTCCACTATTTTCCTATAACCCAGGCATGAAATTGAATCTGATCTTAAATCCTTAACCCTCAGTGCCGATAAACTAAAGTCATTTATGTACTTTTAGTGTTGGGGAGCTATTTTAATTGGTTTTTTATCGTAGATGGAAGTACACACAAATCGCTGGAGGTGGATGAAGGGAAGGTTATAAAAATTAACAATTAAATTTACATAGCCAAGCAAAGGCAAGCTGGTGATTCCTTCCTAATGAAGGAATCTCAGCGCGGCCAGGAGCAGGATCAAGGCTGCTAAAGATCCACGCAGCACAGGACTACTATTGCAACGATCCATTTGACAGATCACACAGTCCTTGGTATTGCCTGCTCCCAGTTGGGCATCCACAGCCGCACAGGCTTCTTCCTTCTCAGGGATCCTTACACAGCCGCGATGAATAACTGAAAAAAAAACACGTTTAGTTCGCTCCTTTTACTTGGGGGTATCTCAAGTACCATTGTCCTTGACGATGCTGTAGCAGGCGCTGGTGCGATAGTCCTGGCGAGCCACTGCCCGGTAATTTCTCAGCAAGTGATCTGTGGCCAGGGCGGCGGCCGATCTCTTCTGTCTGAGAGGTGCGGCCTCTGTGCGCAGGATCAACTGATCTGTCGATCCTTCAGCTGTTGCGACATTTGTAGTCGAAACGCTTGGAGAAGAACTCTCCGGAACTGGTTCCATCCTCTCATCCTCGGCTACCGTCGGTACGTTCGGAATGTCCGTGGTCAAAGTGTGCGCAGACTGGATGTCGGTGGTGGGTCCCGCCTCGGTCGCCACCTCCGTTGTGCTTGTGCTCTCCTGCGTGGTTGGCGGTTCTGTAGGACCATTAGGAGTCGTTTCTGTTTCGGATGTTGTGGTTTCTTCTGTGATTGCTGCATCGGTGGTTGTTGAACCAGTCGTAATTTCTCCCGTGGTGGTTTCTGTAGTCTCGGTTCCAGGATTATCGGTGGCCGCTTCTGTGGTGTCCTCTGTAGTTTCTGTGGCTCTTTCTGTGGTTGTCTCTTCGGTGGTCGTTGAACCAGTCGTGCTCTCTGTCGTCTCCTCGGTGGTTTCCGTAGTTGAACTGCTCTGAGTTGAGGTTTCCGCTGTCGTCGAACTCTCCGTAGTCTCGGTCGGGCCGTCGGTTGTGCTGGTTGAATCCTCCGTGGTGCTAGGAAGTTTTGTGGTCGTTGAATCCGTTGGCGTTGGGCTTGGAGTTGTCTGTCCCTCTGTTGTGGGTGAAATGGGCTCCTCTGTGGTTGTTGTCGATGGCTCTTCTGTGGTTGTTGTCGACGGTTCCTCTGTGGTTGTGGGCGGCTGCTCGGGGGCCAAGTTGCATTGGACCACCTTGTCATCGGTTAGATCATCGCATTCGCTGCCAATGCATTCATAGCATTCCAGAGCCAGATTACCTGTAAGCCAAAAGAAACTCTATAAGTCCACCGTTTGGTTGTGTGCCCATTTCTGCCCCACGATCGTTCCCATTTCCCCAGTTGGCGGGTGGGTGGGGGAGAGGGCCTTGAATTCTGGCCCGGTGCGTAAGGTAAAACCGAAACACGCCCAACAACGCCGACCTCTCCGAAGTACTTAACTAATTACAATACCAATGAGACGGTGCCGGCGGGTGGGCTGTGTGCCCCGAAAGACTCACTCGGCCGAGCGGGCCAACAAGCTGATAAAGAACTCGAACCGCTGGCATTTAAAAAATACGTTCATTAATTGATCGAAAGTTCTGTTGGTAGCCGTGACTTGCTTTGTCACTCGACTACACCCATTTTTAAAGGACAATTTCGTTTTTTCTTGTCAGGGGAAATCCACAAATTTTTTTCAAAAAAATTTAGGGAATCAAGTTTCTGTTTCTTTAAATTTTTTAACTTCACTTTGGTTGCTTCTTTTAATGTAGTTTTTGAAACATTATCTCTTTAAACTCATTTAGATTCCTTGAATTTTTTTTTTATCGATTTTTTGTGGAAAAATTCATTGAAGATCTTCATAAAGAGACTTTAAAGACAGTTTGACTTTTAGAAATATTTTAATGATTCAAGGATTCCCGATCACAAATCTTCTTTATCACATCCACAGCAAAGGATATTTTTGATATTTATCACACGATTTGATCTTTAATATCTTTTTAGGAATTTACCGATTCTTGTTCTTTAATTCTGTTAATTTATTTTTCTCACCTTGCCAAATGGCCAACAAAATCAAAAACACTCCCACGAATTTCATATTCTATTCCTTTTATTTTTGTGTTGCTACTCAAAGTTGCTTCTCCTGTCAGGATCGTTGGTTCGCACGATCGAGCAAATTGATTCCGTTGCCGCTGGCGATTGGTAACTGAGAACTGCGCCGACTGAACACCACCGCTTGACTTTCGAATGTAAACTACCAATTATATATAATGTTAACACGGCTTTTTTATCGTTCGGCTCGAACGTGTGTGAGTGCGAACGAGACGATGGCGATGGCGATGGCGACGGAGGCGCCTGCGGCCTGCCGCGCCCAACGGGCCAGACTGTCCTGATAAGCGATGCCTGCGTGCAGTTTTGGGTGGTGTGCGTGTCCGTGGGTGTGTGTGGACGGGCGGACTGATAAATTCATAAAGATTTTATGGTGTGTGCGGGGAGGATGTTGATAAGAAATCAATATAATTTTCGCAAATCGAATGAGAGCACAAAACGTTCTCAGGATGTGGCCGATTAGATTCTTCGTGTTCTAGATTAGAGACATAATAACTTCCTGCACTTGTCGTCATTTATTGGGAAGTAAACTCGCAAAAGAGTGGGCTTATTATATCGGTACTTTTATATATATACTGGCAATAAACCCAAGTACGTTTAAAGAGCTTTACAATGTCATTAAATCGTCAAATCCCCGGGGTCCGCGGGCGTTGTTCTTTGTCTGCGTAACTCATTCAATAGACCGGCAAATCCCCGTAGGCACCTGGCGTCCGATAAAGGGATTTTGCCTGCCTTTTTAAGGGTCCATTAGGCAATCTTGTGAGTCACGATCACGATCTAGTCCACCCGATGGGTCTTGGCAAATATTAGATACTTGCTGATAAATAGACAAATATCATTTGATAAGCAAGTCGGAATTCCACCCGATAACGGAAGCCATTACTCTCTAAATTAATAAGTTTAAATGATTCATAATTTATGGCTGACTGGCAACTTCTGACAACCGGCCAATTAACCACGGACAGTTGAGGATGCTTTCGTCGTTGGTTTGCTTATCTAATCGGCGATTCGGCACTGTCCGTTCTGCGTGCCGGTCTTTTATTTTGGTATTGTTTTGGTTTATGGAGTCGCCGCTCTTTTTGTTTGTTTATTGGCCAAAATATTATTCAGCCCACTTTGGTTGGCCTAAAAGTATGCCAGTCCGGCTACCGAACCCTCAGTCCAAGTTTTATGGCTCGGCAATCGCTACCGTGAATTCTCACACAAGTCGCCCGAATTTATGCCAACTGCGTTGGTGTTTCGTATTTCCTGGGTTCGGGTGACCTCAAGGTGTTCTATTGAAGTTCTTTTTATTTTGGGATGGAGAGTTTGTTTACTTCATACATTTACATAGGGCACTCAATGTACCTCCCAAAAAGCTAAAAGAGTTAAGAGTGAATTCAATGAGTGAATTTGAACCAAACTCAACAACTCAACTGTTCCACTATACTGCTCATATTTCTAGAAATGTAGAATCTTTTATTCTCTGATGCCGAGATTTTAGATACAAAATCACTTCGATACCTCAAACTTTTCCTTAAGTTTTTCTTAATAGTCTGAATAAAAAGAGTGGAGAAACATCATTCCGAACCCGATGTAAGCACAACCGAAAAGTAGTCATTGACATGCCTCAAATATCGTATCGTATTATAAGAAATCTGGAGTGGCTCCCCTGACCTCCAAAAGACACAATAGATCTTCTTGGTTGACTGAAATCACTTCGATACCAACAATTTTTCCTTCAGTTCCTCCAAAAAATCTAAATAGTAAAGACTTCTGTAGAGAAGGTTCCTGAAAAGAGCTGGAGATATCACGAGAAATCCTATTTAAACAGGAACGAAAAGTAGTTCTTGACATGCCTCAGATATCGTATCGTATTTTAAGGAATCTTAAGTGACTCTCCTAGCCTTGTCCCAAAAAGACCAGATAGATCCACTTGGTTGACTCGAGAGTATTTCGAATCAAAGATTACTTTCGAGGCCTTAAATTTTTCCTTAAGTTCCTCTAAATAATCTGAATAGAGAAGAGTTCTGTAGAGAAGGTTCCTGAAAAGAGCTGAAGATATCAAGAGGAACCCGCTCCAAGCACGAACGAAAAGTAGTCCCTGAAATGTTTTAGATATCGTATCGTATTTAAGTTTCTTAACTTCCTTTCAATAATCTACACAGAAAGTGTGAAGAAGGTTTCTGGAAAGATCTGTAAACATCATAAAGAACCCGATTTAAGCACGAACGAAACGTCCTTGACATGCTTCAGATATTGTAGGAAATCTCGAGTGGTTCCCCTCGCCTTGCCCCAAATCAATAATTACTTCGGGACCTCAAACGTTTCCTTAAGTTCCTCCAAATAATCTGAATAGAAAGTGTGGAGAACTGTAAACATCACGAGGAACCCGCCCGAAACGTAGTCCTTGACATGCTTCAGATATCGAAAGAAATCTCGAGTGGTTCCCCTCGCCTTGCCCCAAAAAAGCCCCGATACGTTTGCTTGGTTGACTCGAGAGTGTTTGTATTCAAATACAAGGTACTTAGGAATGTAAATTTAGCTTATAATTAAATGTAATTGCTACAGCCTTCGGCTTGATAACTTTACATATTTCGATATTCGTTTTTTAAGTTTCGGGGAGATGGACAGATTTTGGGGGGGATTTATGGGCAGAATGACAAGAAAGAAGGAAGCGATTCCATCAGCAATGAGCGTGCAGGGGAAGAGGCCTAAAATAGTCGAGGAATACTTAAACAGACGGCTTTGCCGCTGCCTCATTTGTGGTGCAGGAAAACCGCCACCGCCGCCACCAGCAGAGACACCAGCGACACCTGCAGCGCTCCGGCCCCGTTGCAGCGGTTCATGGAGCAGGCATTGCACTTGGTGAGCTCCGCTCCGCGATTCTGCTGCTCCAGCAGCTTGCACACTCCCTGAGAGGAAGTCACCCGCGAGCAGCCGCGCTCCACGCTCATCGATCCATTGACTGTAGGCAGAGAGAAAGACAGCGGGTTAATCAACTGGTGGGAGGATGTTTTTTGATTCAACTTACTCGTCTTCTGCACTGAGTAGCAGTGGAAGGTCACGTCGGTGTCGATGAGGGCGCGGCGCTGACGCACCAGCAGCTCTGGGGCGGGAGTGGTCTCCACTGCGATGGGGGTGGTGTTGCCGACGGAGACATTGAGCGCCAGCTGGTTGATGAGGTTCAGATTCTCCTCAGGCGGCGTGGGGAGACTTGTTGTGGTCTCCACGGGCCCGGCCGTTGGCGGCGTGGGAATTCCCTGGGTGGTTGACTCAGTGGTTTCCGCCGAGGTGGTTTCTGTTGAGGTCGAGGTGACCGTGGAAGTCTCCTCGCTGGTTGAGCTGGCCAGCTCTGTTGTAGTGCTGGGCAGTGGTGTTGTCGTCGTCCTCAAGGTGGTGGTGGTGTCCTCTGTTGTGGCCTCCGAGGTGCTGGTGGCTCCATTGAAGAAGGCCTCATTGCAGGCCATCAGCGGGGTGTTCTTGTCGACCTTCAGGCAGTCCTCGCACACATAGCACATGAATTCTTCCGCCTGGATGGCTGTAAAGAGAAATTCCCGTTAAGCAAAATATGAACTGTTTAGCCAATTGGGCTGGGATTTTAGGGTCTCGACGGCAAACAAACCCTAAAACCCCAGCGATAAACGGATGACACCATGGCAAGCATGTGAGCCCCATTAATCAAAAGCCCCAAAAGGTCGTAAATTTGTCGCGTATTATTTGCCCATTCTTTATTATTACTCGAGTCTTTATTGTATTTGCCTGTGGCTTGGCCGGGGGTCGGTCTGTCGATTTGGCCAAGTTGAGTCTGTAAACTTCCTGCGCGCAGTGTAAACTTCTGCAAATTGAATTTGCATATCGAGGTTCTTCGGGGCGGGCAAATATTTGCCCCGTTCGCCTTATCAACTGCCACGGGGACAGTAGCTAATTACGGGGGAGTTCGGAGTGCTTATCATTTTTTTTTCCTAACTGTCGTTCGGGTTCCTTGGTGAGTCATTTGGTTTGGTTTATAAACTGCTCATCCGCACTGTTGGCTGTTGTTTTTCCCCGATTCCTTGTGCATATTTAATTTTATAAAAAATATTGTATATATATATTTTTTTTGTAATTAAATTAATCACTGTGATTGATAGCGGCCTTTGGGGTCGGGCACCCGAAATTTGTTGCTTCCACTGTCATTGGACTTTTGTTGCGGGTTCATTGGGTCCAAAAGAGAAAATTTTGAATGACCTTTGCCAAAATTCTCCACGGAGTGCAAACGATCGACTGCCGAGAATTACGTCAGTTGTTTGTTTGCATTCGAATTGAATTTTTGAATCGATTTCAGGTTCCTCCGCTTCAGGTGCTAATGGGCCCAGCCAACTTGCCTTTTTTTATATATTTTTTATTATATATTTTTTTGTTTTGCCAAAATCAAAGCTCCCTCCTCCCGCGTGGCCACGAGTTATCGCCGTCGGCCCGGGCACCTGCCGATGTGCTAAACGGCAACTCAGTCACTCGGCCGGGCTCACACATTTCAGTCAATTGCCAATCTAAACTGTAATTTTTATATAAGCCCAAAGTCTCGGCCACTGATTGATGGCCTTCTGGCCAAGTTTTCCCGTCCCTCAATTGCAGCTGAGGTGAATCCCACGTGCGTGGCTGGCTGGGCTTGGCCGGGTTGAAGTTATTATTTGATATTTATTTTTATGGCCGCTCGGCTGTCTGCTTGATATGCAAAATTTGTGCACGGGGGAAAAAACCACAAACCGGACGAACTGTCGATCGACGTCAGAAGTGAATGAGATTTGCCAATGACCTTGGCGGCCTTGCAGTCACCGACGGCGGCACGTTTGGGCCACAAAACTCAGTTGACGGATTCTTGGCTTACCTGGGACAGTCAAAAAGACGACGAGTACGCCGATCAAAGCTAATCCTCCGCTTTGTTTGAACATTTTTAGTGAAATTTATTGGTAAATCTCTTGGGGATTTATTGAAAATTCGATTGGTTTCGGTTCACACGCAGCGATAATCCAAAAGTTCTTAACGGCTGGCAACCACAATTGGCGAATTCTGAAATTTAACTGAAAATCTTCTGATTTCTTTGAGACTTTTTATAGAGCGCTTAACCGAGCCGCGGGCTCCCGAGTTATTGATCGCCGACGCCGGCAGCGGAAGAGCGCCAAAGAGTAAAAATCGTCGCGCAAACCGGACAGAGTGAGAATTTGTTCTCTCTTTCGGTTGTTGAGTTGGTTGAGTTTATTGATAACGAAATTTAATTTACAATGCAAACGAGCGTAAATTTAATTGTTTAAACAACCAAAGCAAACGAATCGCAGTAACATTGACCGGCCAGCCCGCCAAAGAGAACGACGTCGCTCTCTTCGAACCGAGCGGGTCAGTTTTTTTCGCTGGACTTTTCCCACTCGCCATTATTTCCCCAAGTGAGTCAGTTGCCCACTTGGGATCTCAACTGGATCATCATCCCCAAATCGGTAGCCAGCCAGCGTTATGAGGGCAATTACTGACTTACCTAATTAAGAGTTACGGACTCCCCACAGCTGGGTTTATACGCGAGTGGCTTTCAGCTCGAATGGGGCGGAGAGAAAAGCCACCTCGGGGGTGGCATTTCCCATGGGCCTCTTCGGGTTCGGATTCGATTCATTCATGCCCGCAATCGTGACAAATCGCTGACCATCGAGGTTTTTTTTTGGGCGCCCGTCAAAATAAAATTATGATTGCTTCTGCTGATCTGCTGGGTCGGGTCGGCGACATCACGTAAAGCGCTAAATACCACGGGTTCCCCCCGGCCAAGCGTCGCCCGATAAAGCGGGTGAAAAAAAATGTGATCGTCGGGCGAAATTTGGCTGGTCGGCTTCCCGATTGGAGAGTTTTGTGTGCTCCCCCCGAACAGCTGCCCGGAAACGATTCTCGCTCCATAATATTTTATACCTGAGCTTTGCTTTTGTGAGGCTGTAACAAAAATTTAAAAGGGGAAGCGAACCAAGCCCGCCAAATGTCGCAAATTTGGCAAAAGTTGCACAACATGAAGCAAAATCACGGGGTGAAGGCGGTGGCAGGGGGCTTTGTTGGTTAACAAGTTTCCTTAACGATCGACTGGTCGTCAAGTTTGCGGTTCGTATAAAAATCTGACGTGTGCTTTGTTTTGGAAAATCCCAAAATTCATTGCATTTCGCTGGCAGAATTGCGATCAGAATTTTAGAAATTTTGGGGCTTCGAGTCCCTCTGGATTTGTGGGGGAGTTCTGACGCATTTCCTTGTTCGGCTCCCAAACAAAGCGAAACAAATTAAAAGCGAAAGTTGCTTTTGACGGCCAAAAATAACTGTCCGTAAAGTCAGCTGAGGTTATTTCATTCTTGCCAAATTGCCTTCAGTCTTTTATGTTCCTTAAACTTGTAAATTTCTAACCTCTTTCTTTGTTTCTTTTTTTTCAGGTGGTCGAAAATAAATCGAAGGTGAGTTTCAAGTTTTTTATTTCGCCTTTATTTTTGCCTTGAATTTTTCC
>JBAMCP010001080.1:0-28293 GCA_037075105.1 Lissocephala sabroskyi | reverse complement strand
GGGCGGGCTGTGTGTGTGTGTGAGCGCTGCAAGTAGAAATTAGCTGTAATTTTATGTTTTCGGCTAAAGTTTTGTCGGCCGGTAAATCGTGCGTTATATATGATGGTAATTTAGAAAGCCTAGAAGATTCTCCTTCCTGTTTCATTTATTTATTTATTTTTTGTATTGCCCGTGGGGGCTATAAAATAAAGTTCCCCCCTGGCCCCTGGCCCCTGGCACCGTTCGTTTTCGAATTTTGTTGATA
Organism: Lissocephala sabroskyi; assembly: GCA_037075105.1. Taxonomy (NCBI): domain Eukaryota; kingdom Metazoa; phylum Arthropoda; class Insecta; order Diptera; family Drosophilidae; genus Lissocephala; species Lissocephala sabroskyi. The sequence goes on along the minus strand of JBAMCP010001080.1, from coordinate 28,049 downwards.
AAGATTTCGTTTTCCAGGAGAAGAATATCTTCTTAATTGTTTTTCAACGGCATCTTCAATCATCGCCTAGCAACTTATTAATCTTCTTGCTCCAAATTGGCCGTCGGTTTTGATTGTTTAATGGGAATTTCGGTATACTACGTGGGGGCGGCTGAAACTTTTAATTATTTTATTGGCATTTGGCATCATTGCCAGGAGCTTTTAATTATCTCACACCGAATCGATCGACCGTCATTTTTGATTTTTTTAAGTGCATTTTCGGAATCATAAATTGTACGTGAGTCGGCAATGTTGTTGCTGTTTTTCTTTTGCAACTCACGTCGTCCACATAAAACGGCAACCGAATCCCTGCCTCGGTGACCATAAAACGTCAAAGGGTAAGTGCAGCCCTACGAAGGGTATATGCCTGTGTGTGTACAAAATCATACAACCACAATTGCCTTTCCACACACACACACAAAGATGGATACTATGTATTTTAATAAAATGAAAGGAAGGCCAAAGAGAGAGGAACCTGGACACGAAACCCCCTACCGGCCGGATTGTGGGTGTGGGCAAAAATTGACTTTTGGCTTCCGTGCCACCACCGCCGCCCCGATATGTTTTTCATGCGGGCCGAGCGGACGCTTTAATATTTGAAACCGCATCTTGTTACATCTGCTGCGATTGCGATTGCACTTGGACCCAACTCCAGCCGCCGTGGTTGGTGGTTTTTGTGCACTTTTGCTTATGATTAGTGTGCAGACGACGTGTGCCGGCAATAAGAACCCAGATATATGCGGTGTATGTGGGTTACACGTAGAATCTTTGCAGACGGCAGGCAGGCAGGCAGCAGACTGCAGCGAAGCTGCAGGCATTTTTATGATGCCGCACGGTGAAAAGTGCAATGGGCCCAGATTCTCTCAGGCTGCTGTGGGATACATTAGCATTTAGAGTTTGCCCAAGATCGATTTTCTTCTGGGCTTCTCATATTTTTTGTTTTTGGGAATGGGAAGCATAACGACGACGACGACGTCGACGATAACAATAAAAATGCATGACCAGGAAAATGGCGAGTTATGAACCAAGAAAACTGCCTTAAACGACCTCGTAGACGAGAGCGACGGTCGTGGTTCGGCGATTTGACAAACTCAGCTCAGCGGTCGTCGATAAGAAAATAAAAATTCGAAGACAAGAAAACACCCAAGCAGAGAAAAATTGTAGTAGATTGCAGATGATGTCTGTGGTTGAAAAAGAAGAGAACGGCTGGCTGTTCCAGGAAGCAACCGTTCAGCTAAAGGAAATGAAATATGCGCATAAATTTCGTATCGTTTTTATGATTTCCAGTTTCATCTTGCGCTTTGTAGTTTCCTTCACTGAGTCCTTTATGTTTTTTATTTTGCCTCTTTTACGTTTATTGGTTTTCCAAATGTGCTGCATTTTCGTTGGATTTTTATACCCTCTACCTTTATCCACATGAGTATAACTCTGTCCCAATGTATGTAACCTATAGAAAGACCCGTCGTAGGCACCAAAAAAAAGTACATCAATCGGAGTCAATGTAAAAAGGAGCAGGGCATTCGACAGTCGGGCAAGCGCGACTGTTACTTCCATGCGGGTTTTCTTAGTTGGGGTTTTTTTGCGGGTCGGTGTGCTTGAGTGAAATGCATTTGATTAGCAAACGTTTGAATCTCAAAAGTGGGATATCCCTTTTTTATAGAATTCAGTTTCATTTCAGAAAAATGCTATTTTGGTGATGGGAAATGCTGAAGATATTCCCTCCTTGAGCTATTTATTAACTGTTTTATAAAAACCCCCGAAAGTTGGGGTCCATCCAACTTTAATCAAACAGAAAATCCTTCCGATTTGTCTACCTTCTTCGTCGTAGATAAAATCTATATATAAATGAATAGCTCTTTGGAAGTTTTTGTTTTTTTTTTTTGCATCATGAACTTTAAACAGTTTTTATTCTTCAGAATCACTTTTCTCTCTCTCATACTCATTTTTCTTTTTGAACTTTAAGCTTTTAGCAAATTAAAAAACAAGAAAAAACCTTTAAACAAAAATGCCAACCCCGTAAAATCTCTGAAATTTTGTAAGACTTTTGCGACGTGTGTCCTATTTTTCGAAGCTAAGCAAACAACTTGCGTTTTATTGCCTTGTCATAAATGGCAGACCCAACCCTTAAACTCCCCTGTACAGCCTCATATATCTTCATGGGTTGGCTTAATCTGTCCGAGCCGGAGACAAATCTGTGGAATTTAAAGAAAATTAGAAATCGATTATTACACAATCACCGGCCTATGGGTTCGGGTTGCTTATCCAAATTGGAATACATTTCACTTGCCTTGCCTCAGATGATTTATCTTCTTGAGTGCATTGAATCCTCCCATCCTCCCAGGTGGAGCCACCTCATCCCGCCAACCTGTTAATGGTGAAGTGAAGCTTCTGAAAGCCGATACAGAAACCAAGGTAAAAGCGGAGGCAAAAACGAAGGCGAAGGAAATTTTTTGAGCCTGCTTTCACCCAAAAAAAAAAACCAGGAAACTAATACGGCATGACGAATGTTCTCTGGCAGCCCCGAGTAGCTCCCCATTCAATTTGATCGGGAGGAAAATCCCAGCCACCACCACCAAACGCAATGCATTGAAAGGAAAGTAAGTCGTCAATGCCACTGCCATCGGTAGGTCTGTGTTAGTTGGTGGAAATTTGCTTTTAGAGCGGAAAGAATGCGTGCAAAAAAAAGGTCGAGCCCTACATTGAATGGTCGGCAAGCCGATTCGCCGGCTGACTGTCCGACTCACTGCCCACGGGGAGAGGCAGACGAGCTTTCTGTTTGTTTGGATGTTTGTTTGTTTGTGGGCTGCCAGAGGAATGAATTTAAGCAACACGCACATTTTCAATGAACAGCAGCAGCAGCACTAAAAGCAGGGATTTCAAAGCTGTACAGCACCGACAAAAGACGGATGGGGATTCATAGCCTTCTCTATCATATGTGTGTGTGTGTGACTGTTTCGTATTTAGCTTGTCACTCACACAAAATACACTCACTAATTAGACGACTTCACGGTGAGATTTTTCCGTTTCCGAGGCTCCCCATTGACCCATCCAGCCAACCGAAACTAACAAACAAACAAGGAGAGCAAAAAGAGGAAATACTTCCAAATGAAATCGAGCAAGTTCCTTTTCGGTGGAGGGGGCCAAACTAAACCGCTCAGCTGGCCAAGTTAGAAACTAAAAAAAAAAACTGCACTTAATCTGCCTGCGGATGACAGGTGATATGGGTCAGTGGCTGGCTATTCCCGGGATATGCAGAGCCGCTGGTCCTGACCTCCGCGTTGCTTCACAAAAAAGGGCAAAAAGTTTGTGTGTATGAATAATTGATGACCTCTCATTTGTATTGAGTGTAACCGCACGAAAATAAAACGACCTAAGCCAGTGAGAAATGTCAATTGCGAAATTGAGTTGATTTAAATTTTTTAAGCAATCTCGCAGAATTTTTTAGGGACTCAGAATCACAACCTCCGTCAATAGAGCTTCGTTATATTTTAGATTCTGAGACGGAGAGTCCATAGGCGAGGATTTGATTTGTTTGTTTCCTTTGGAATTCGCCATTCTTAAGTTGCCACTTAATATTGTCCTGAATGCCCGAGTGTCTTTGGCTTTGTTACCCTTTGCGCTTTGGCCAAGGTATTGAAAATGATTTGTTCTTGTGGCTGTTATTAGTTTGCTTCTCGGTAGCCGTGAAAAGTCAACAGTTAAATGAACAAAAGTTGAGCGCGATAAACGACTGCCATAATGCGAAAATCCTCAGAGTCCTTGGGGCGGCCACAGTCTGCAGTTGCTTGACCGTCGAACGGTAAATACAATGCCGTCTACAAAACACAACAAATCCGCTTAACAGCAACTACCCAACTACTCGACACAAGCAGCCCATCTTTTTCTCCCGCCTAATCCCAGGACAGTTTTCCATATTACAGCGCCTACTCAAAGTCAATGGGCGGGTAGTCCGCTTGGCGTTACAGAAAGTGGTATTATTACTTCTGGTAATGGTAAACGGAAAACCGCAAACAAGCAAATTAAGTAACTCAAGTTTGAACTTCGCGTTGTGCTAAAAAACTCGGCAGCCTTGGCTGCTTATAAAGGACGCCGGGGGTACGCAATGGATAAGTTACCATAAAACTTTTCCTTTCTCTTTCATTCACTGCCCGCCCACCAGGTGCACGGAGCAGTTAGGTGGTCGGTCGGTCGGCAAGTTAGTACTTTTCTAGACATTGCGAAATATAATAATGCCGAGATGATGTTTACCTTTCGAGGGGCACCTCCACCCTAACTGCAGTTTTGTTGCAAGGACTTTCAGCGACCGCCATTGCTACCGCCAACGCCGGCGGCGCCGTCACTGCTTTTGTAATGCACCCACATTAGTGACGCTGGCGGTGCAGATGCTTGTGGGCGTGGCCGTTCTATTCATACCCTTCGTTTTTGTGTTTTCCGTCTCTTTTTTTCGAAAATAAGATTCTTTAGCAGCTTAGCGTAGTTGGGCAGCCCCCAAAGGGACGACACACTTTCATTTGATAGGATTAGAATTTAAAGGACTTTTCTCTTCAATTTCATTTGCTAAATTCTCCCCTTTCTGCTTTACAGGTGAGCTCAAATTTCTTTTATGACGCACCAAACGCTGCTTTCATTATGAGTCTTTGCGGATTAAATGTAAGTACTCGTATTTGACTTACCCAAAAGTACAAGGGTACAAAAGTTTGAAGCCTAAGTAACCTAGAAACGGATGACCCCCAATAGGGAAATTTTTAAGATCACAATCAATTCAAATGATTCTCAAATTCCGAAGGTCTTTATATCTCTGGGTGCCTTAAGATCCGCTCTGATCCTTTGGGAAAAGAGTGTTTTGATGTTTCTCAATAATGCGGCTGGCAAATCCTTATGACTTTTTGTTTTGCTAAGTTTGTCGAGGCAATTGCAGTCTGCCAAATGCACTGCCTTAAAAGTTGGCTAAAGACAAAAGCTCGCGAGCTGCTGCAAAAAAAACGAGAAGAAGAAATTCTAAAGCCGGTAAAACTTTTACCTCCCAAGTGTTTTGTTTGATCTACCAAAGACTTCGTTTGCTTGCCCGGCGGGCGGAGAGGCGGAACGACAGTCGACTAAATCGGCGGCACAAAACTTTATATACCCATCGGCAATACTTTTCACTTTGTTCATATTTAACGGTTTATGACATTGCAATGCCCCCGAGGAGGGGGCCAGCCAGCCAGGCAATAAAAAAATAATTTACCAGCATCTTTTTTCGAAGCAGCCTCCTCTTTTTTGTGGGTCCCCATTGTATTGGCGACCTCCGCAGCCGCCGACGCCGCCACCATCGGTGAATTATAGACTTCAGGCTGGGATTCAAGGGGCATAACTTTTTGCTCATTTTGAATTATGGCCGATGCTTCGTTTTATTAACCATTTTCACTACACTGAAGAGATTTTTCTGCCGCACTGCTCACGCCCTTCCAGGATAAATGGGGGGGTGGGCGCGGCGGCGTGTGTAAAAAGTTTCAAGGTCGCTTCCCAAAGTTTTCGCCGGACCGACACCTAAACGCCTATTCTATAATTATCGCGTCTTTTATCTACTGGCTCGTTTGTTTCGGTCTATAAAATGAAAACGCGCCACAGGCCAAAGGTTATCGGTTAGCCCTTTTTTTATTTAGTTGCTGCCGCCAGCGGCAACAACAATTTCCTTGATCTGCTCATAAGTAATTTGAAAATTGAAACATAAAGGACTCTGGATGGATGGCAGCGGGAGGAGCCGTCTGAGTAAATGGGTCAAAAGGATTGAGCAAGGGGCCTCGGTTCTTCCTCCTTCCCTGTGGCATCACAAAGGCAAACAAGTTAAAGGCCATGAGAGCCTTGCCATGCCGTTTGTGGCCACCTCAAGTGCAGTTTTTCTGAGAGAACTTTTACTCTTGTCCGGCGTCCGGCAGCCCTTCGCCGGCTGGGCAATTGCAGCGTCAGCTTCAAAAGGCCACGCTTCTGGGCTGGCGGTCACAATGCCGAGTTGACCAGCCAGTCGCACTTTGACAGACCAACGATGATGGCGATGCCAACTTGAAACTGCCACTGGCCAATGCGGTTGTTGCAACTCGCTCCCTCCGCCTGTCAGTGGGTGTGTGTGTGTGTTTACATAACTTTTGGACTGACCACAAAATCTGTTATTAGTGTCAAGTGGACTTGTCAGAGGGACTTTTGTTGAGCTCCCAGCTCAGGGTCTGTCCGTGGGTCCCTGCTGCGCTCCGTCGTCTTCATAGTTGGGCCATAATTTTGTCAACTGCTGACGGCGGTGGCCAGTGGATATGTTTTATAGTCGTGATCAAATTGAAGTTGCAACTTCGATTTAATAGCCGCTCTTCACATTCTTGAAACTTATTTCGTGTGTGTGGCAATCTGTTAGCCTGGCCGACAGGCAACGACGCTCCCAGCTTCACTACTTGTAAATGCATTTATGTGAAGAGGTGGCCAAAAAAGTTGATAGGAGCTTACAGGGGGTAATTGGCACTTGTTGATGGAATAACAAAATTGGTTCAATTGAAAAAGCACACAAGAGAAAGCGAAGGGCTAAGCGGACTAAGCTGGATTTTGGGAGAAATGATTTAGACGAGGGGCCGGCTTATCCCAAAGGATCTGCTTTAAGTTCGGAATCGAGAGCAAGAAAGTTAAGAAATGTGAGCAAGTCGTGGCTTAAAATTGGCATCCAGAACGCCACAGTCGCCTTGCACTTTCCAGGCAAAGACCAAAAAGCCGCTCCAGCGAATTCTGCCTACTTAGCATACCAGCCGGTTGAATTCCCAGGGCTCAACTTGGCCTGCCAACATTCCCACACTCAGCTCACTCATACTGCTGGCTTATTTGATCTCTGCTGCCTGCTCAACACTTTAGCGGCTTTCTAGGCTCTCAAAAAAAAAAAACCTCCTCCAATTGACCTCCTCCTGCTTTTCAGCCTGGCATTCAATCTGGCAACTCAGCATTCAGCAGGCGACAACAGCAAAACACTTGCCAGCCCCAAGAGTGGGAGGGCTGAGAAGCCCATAAGCTGCAATAAGAATACAGCTATTAAGTTTTTAGTTGATGCTTTGTACGGCGTCTGCATTGTCGTCGGCTGACTCCCTCGGCCGCCGTTTCATAGCCTTTTTTGGTTGGCGTTGGAGGAGGCATCAAATGACAGAAGCATGACGGCAAGAACAGCCACTAACCGACTATTGAATTTATTGGGGTATTTAATTAGCCAGCACACACAGCCAAGCGGCTTACTGGCCGTGGCAACACTTGGTCACAATTTCTTCCTTGGGCCCTTGAAGAACCGGAACAGTCAGTCATTTTTTTCTATGGTAAAAGAGTTAGAAGAGAAGCAACCGCGATGAGTTTGGTGGACTGGGGCTTGGCAGCTGTTGGTAGAGATTGATTGATTGAGGCGTTTTGAAGTATTGCCGCCACTCGAGTGGCGGTTGATAGGTTGCCTCCTCCAGCTCGTCACTGGCGAGGCGACGACGGTGACGACACTGATCCATCCCCGCAGGCTATGACTGTAAATGCGGCAATTTCTCCTCCTCCTTGGTGTCTACGGCAGTCGACATTGAAATTTTGCTGATTTATTATGCGTTAAGACAACAGATTTAGTTAAATTGCCTTTGCTGATGTTGCTGCTGCTGTGGAGGTTTTTGTAACTGCCAAAATATTTGAAAGTCATTTAAACGCCACCCCAATACCCGCAGAAGCCAGCAGCCTGACAGTTGAAATACAAAGCTACCATGAATTGTTGACAGTAATGGCAATTTGGGTTTGTTTGGCAGCCCCAGAAGATGCCGTTGGGTATTCTATGTGGCCAACTTATGGAATTCATTGAGTAAATAAATATTCTAATATCCTATCCAGAAAATTTCTAGATTGACATTGAGAGAACGATTCTCTTCTTGGCTTGGAGCTTGGCTGATTTGCAGTCGATTAAAGATCTTTTTGGCCATCCTCAGTTGTTTACAAATTCAGGCTTAAAGCTTTATCAGAACAGATTTATAAAATGGATCTTGACAATGCTCAATCTGTTATGAATCCTCTCCTAGGATCCTTGATTTCTGTGTATTCAAATGTCCTGCCCTGTGCCAAACCAAGTGGCGATGATTTCGGTTTTAATGCTTTCGCTTTTGCTTCCTCGCTTTTGGGTGCTTCTCTCCCTGTTTTTTTTTTTTTTTTTGTCATCATTCGTCCTCTTGCGTCTGGTGATTGGATCCTGGATGTTTTTTTTTTTCACAAAAGCTTGGCACTTCAAATGTGTTCATTGTCGTCTGAGTCGAAAATAAAAAGTTTTTCACTTCAAGTGTGGCATTTTCAATTGTCTGCCCGGAAAGGCAGGTCTTCAGATAATTGAAAAAGTGATTTTCCAAATCCCGCTGCCCCGGCTTTCCTTGTCCAACACTTTGGCTAATTATTATTCACACTTGTCGAGGACAAGGATACGGGGCGTCGCCCGCCGCAAATAATATCCCAAATTATTGTCTTATTTATGGGAAATTGTGTTTTTATTTATGACACCGACACGTACACCAAACGCCCTCTCGAAAAAAAACACACGGCTGTGCCGGCGGGAGAAACTTTTTCCAGGTCAGGGCAAAGTTTTCCGGAGGATGCTGCGCCCTTTTGCGGGTCGGCCTTATCTGGCTGGAGAGGCCCTTGCTGCTTAACCCGCTCAGGAAACAGACACTGCTCGCTCGATTGCCCGCTACACTTCGTCATGCCCTCGCTGAAGGTGGCTGGGATGTCCTTGCGGCTGCGAGGACCCGTGTGCTTGGCCGTAGGCACTCGCGGAAGCGGTACGGACATTTCGGGGTCGCTGGTCGTTTTTCACATTTTTGTCGCACGCCAAACAGCCAGGACACTGAAGAGGTTATTTAAATTAATTTCTGTGGTTGCAATCATTTTTTTCTCTGCTCCCTGCTCTCTGCTTTTTGTCCTTTTGCCTTCAGCGAGAGTGCGAAAGAGGGAGTGGGCGGCTGTGTGTATATGCTTACCGTTATTTACTGGCCAATGGGTTCTCGGCTTTGACTTGCCTGGCCAGCGGCCATGACCGCTGAGCGTGAAGCGCGCCCCTCGCCGTGTTGTGCGTGTGTATGATATTTTATTTATCGGTTATCAATATTTAATGTTTACTTGATGCCCCATACTCGGCCTCGGGCTTTTGTGATACATTTTCAATTAATTTTATTTCATAATTAAATTTGTGCAAAACCGCAAGGACTTTGCGGACAATAAAGGACCTCTTTCGATCGTCCGTCCGTCCGCCCGACCTTCTTTCATTAAAACTCCAATTTTAGGCAGGCGAACCGTCCAATTTGGCGTTAATTTAAATCGCAAAACATTAAAATTTATTGAAAATCGTACCATCAAAATTGTATTGTGCGCATCAAATCTGAAACTGGCCACGCCCATAGGTTTCCATTAAACAAAACTGTAAAATTGGATAATTTTAAGTGCTGTGTATTTGGAGATTCAAAGGATCAAAAAATCGAATATTGAATTTGAATGTCAAAACATTTTGGGGCCTATTTAAATTGGACGGCAGGCGGTTTTGCTAGTTGCTGCAATTGTGAGCAAACAATAGGAAATTCCAATAAATAACTGCCAACAATTTAATCAAATGCATAAAAAAGAGCGCATAATGCGCAAATAAATTTATTAAATTAAGCGATGCAAATTGAAATCGACTCTGGCAACGCTTCGACCGCAATGAAAACCAACGCACCAAATGCTTCTCCTGCTGATGGACCGTGGGTGCTGCAGGTGTTTCAGACCGATGACGACCCAATAAAAATGATAAACCGGCAGGAAATAAGTAAGGGAAATGAGCATTTGACTCCCCGGACATTGAAATAAATTAATTTTTTACGGGTTTTTCAATATCTGGGATTTTTTTCCCTTAAAATACTGAAATATTTGAGGCTCATAAGAAGTAGAAGTAGAATCGTATTATTCCGTTAAGACCCAAGTAAACTTGGATGGATTCAGAAGCAGTTTTTCCTCCAATTTTTTTACCAACGACAAGAGGTAAATGTGTATAAATTTCAAAGCTTTATTTTGTGCACTGCCAGCAAAATATTCGCTCCAAGGAACCAAGTGCTACCTTGTCAAATATTAAAATCAACAAAATATATTCGCACATTTTTAAAAATCAACCCACTGTAATAGGTGAGCTGCTGCTGCTCCCGCCAGCACCTCTATTAGGGTAATAAAAAAATGTTCAAATACCACAATGATCATTGCCATCAGAACTTTTAACATAACAATAACCGAGAGCGGGCGGTTTTTTTCTGCGCCACAAAAAGTTAACGACTTTTAATTACATTGATTTATTTGTTGTAAGTTGTCAATTTAAATAAAGAAAAAAATCCGCATAAAAAAGCGGCAATAAAAAAACAAGAGAAAATATGAAAACAGCCGGCGATGTTGCGAGTCGCCATAAATAAATTTTGGTTTCAAAAAAATTAAACAACCACTGTTGGCAGGCAAAAAATTAATATCGAATTTTAAAGTAAATTTAAAAACAATACAAGCTTTCATTAAAGAGGCAAACAAGATATCCGAAAGGTACATAAATTGACAATTAGAGACGAAAGTGTCAGAGCAAAAATGTCCAGCAGAAAACGGAAGGAAACCTTAATAATTTATGAAACATTTAAGCAAAGGTATTTTTAATTTCTTGGGCTTGCAATGCATTCTTAATCAAACTGGCAGCCTTTCAAAAGTTTTTATTAAAGCTTCAATTTTGGTTCAGGGGAACTGAAGTCAGGGCCGGTGAAGCATCCGTTTATTTAAATCTCTAGACAGGAATTTATTAGGAGAGAAATCTAGACTCTTTTACAGGCTTTGGGTAGAGGAAATCCACTTTATTTTTCCATGTTCCCGTTTCGGGTTTTATGTTTATTGAAATGATCAGAAGCTCCATCTCCAGCCACACCGAGCCTTGCCGAAATCCTTAATTAATCGTTTTGTCGCTGTTGTTTGCTTATTAAAAATGCGTCCAAAGTTGCACTGAAATTAAAATGGCACCCATTCTCACCAATCGTCATTCCCGTCTTTGCCAGTAACGTTGTCGTTTGTCGTCTTCGCTGAGCGCCCCCGCAGGAGGCCCCATTAAAATGACATAAATCGACAGAAGCAGGAGCAGCAGCCACCTTCACCCTTGGCCCACAGCCACGCCCACTGGCTTTTTGTCTTTGGTCCCATCAACTCTCGTCATTAACATCACACGGTTGGCATTTTTAAAATGCCAACGAGAAGTCCGCACTGCTGAGGACGTGCATGCAGCTCTCTGGGTGCCGGGCAAAAAAACAAAGCAGGAATTCACCAGAGCAGCCAGTCATTTCACTGAAAATATATAATTTTCTTTTTTATCCAGTTTTTAACACTTTTCATCAAATTGCCAAGGTTGCTCGGTTGGTGGTGGCGGTGGCTTCTTCGCTGAAGAGCACGACGGATGAGCTTTGGTTGTACTTGTTAGGTTTTAATTAAACACAGCTTAAAATGTTCGCGGCACTCGCACACACATCCACCCACAGAGAAAGGACGGTGGCTGGCTACATACGCTGTCACATTCATTAGGACTTGACTTTCTGCTAAAATAGTTCGTTACCGTGGCCGTTACCATTACTTCCACCGACTTTTTCTTTCCACGCCCGCAGGGTTTCGCTGTGCTCGTTGGCTGCTCGGTTGCTTTGCTTCGATGGTCTTTTAATTAATATATTTATATCCTGTACCTGCAGATATAAGAGTATAATTGTTTTCTATGAAAGTATGTAACAAGGACTAAAAAACATTGAAGACCGGCTCTCACAAAATGAGAGATATCGATTTAGTCAATCCTGTCCATCTGCCCTTCAGATATTAGTACAACTAAAGCAATCAAAAATGTTGCAAACTTAGGCCAAAACTTATATTACCCTTTTACCTAGAGGGTGCAGGGTATAGCAAATATATTGTTCAGTTGTTCTTTGGCATTGGAAAAACGAGAGAACATCTCAATCAAAGGATTCGCCAGTCCGGCAAACAAAGAACGCGAAAGCGAAACGCTTTTTTTTCTTAATTGGCAAATTGCGTTTTTTGCTGCCACTTACGCGGTAAATTACCCGAGAACTGAGTGCTCCCAAAAGATCTGAGAATCGTCAGTTTCTGCTGTCCAGACTTCAAGTTTTTAGGGCCTCAACTCACGCTTGAAATTGGAGTCCTGAAAGCCCCGATGAATTGTCTACAACGCTTACAATTTATTTGACTAAATGTTTAAAATTTCTTTAGCTGCGTCTCAAAATCCTTTATTCAAAATCATAACATTCACGTCCACGAAGTGCAATTCGCTCGCCAACTGACTTCGATGCTGGCCAAGGCGTGAAATATGAAATGAGTGACTGAACAGACCACCAGCCACGGGTGGCGGGGGTCCAAGGTGCGCGTCCAGACGACGCGACACCATCGGCTTCGGCGATTGTCACGTTTGCAGCAAATGGCGCATGGCACGCAAAGTGCAAATGTTATTCGTGTATTTTACTTAATTTCATGTTACGTGCACAATCGACCAAATCGCTAAAAATCGTCCCGTCCTAAGGGCCAGCCAGCTAGTCAGGCATTCGCCGAAGAAGGGGGAAAATTTGTCTGAGGGCAGCCATTCAACTTGGCGGCTTGCAATTCGCACCTGCAATTGGCAATGAGCGGAGGCGGCAGCCTGTGGGTCGTTTTGGGCTATTGGCTAGGTCAGTTGTCCTTGCTGCCCCCGCCCTCCCCCTTGGTTTTCCTGCACCTCTCGCATTTATTAGCATTTTTATGCGTCGATTCTTTTATGGGATTTTTTCGGCGGTCCCCGTGATTTTTTTCCGGCCCGTTCCATTTCGTGCTCTTCAGAAAATTTTCTCGCCAAAAGAGTTTTAATTAAGTTTTGTTTCTGGAGCCGCGGGGCGGAACGGGAGGCCGAAGCCGTATGCCGGGCTTGGGGGCGCTGGTGGCCCAAACTTTTATAATTTTACTTAGCCCAGTTTTTTTGTTTCTCTTGTTGTTGTTTTCGTTCTCGTAAGGGTCCCTCGGTTATTTGTGAGCTTTGTTGTTGCTCTTGACAACACGGAGAGCGAGAGGAGAGATTGAGCCAGAAAAAAGGAAAATTGCATTAAAAATTGCAATTTTATATGCGCCACGAAAGATTTTGGCCATTTGTTTGCCGCCGCTGTTGCTGCTTCCTGTTGTCGGCGGCTTTTAGCCAAAATGGAGGTAAACGTGCCGCCTGCCACACGAAAGGGTGACGCCGTCGGCCAGGGGGAGCCAACATTTTCAATGCTTTTAAATATGAGGAGTTTTTTTTCGCCTTCTTCCTTGCGCCGGGCGAAAGTGCGCTATGAAAAAGTTTGTAGGAAAGGTTTTTATACCCTACACCCGCGAATGCATCAGGTTATTATAGTTTTCGGCTGTCGTCAGTCACGAATCCCAAAGTGATCAGTTCGGCGGGAGGAATCCACCTGGCCGCCTCCTGCTTTCTGTTCATTCGCTCTATGGCTCTTCATTCATATCAATGATCGAGAAAAAAAAAGGACATGAACAACTGGTGGGAGCCCCGATCGGCCATGCTTTTATTCACTTCAGAGACTGAGAGCCCTGAGCTTGGGTCCCTAAATTTGAGTACAGTTTGATAGTCAGATACGAAGACGACCCTTAAAAAAGGAAAGCAAGACGTCCAGGGAAACGGGAAGGCAGAAAAGCATTTTTGATAAGAAAACCGAGGGTCGGGCAAGCTGCCAAAAAGCTCACAGAAATCCAACCGAAAAGCTGAACCTCCAAAGTAAATAAAAGCCGGGCCGGTTGGGCTCCAAAGTACTTGCTAACTGGTTAAAAAGGTGCAGGTCATTTTCTGAGTTCTGTTATGTTTATTTCTATTAAATTGAAGCAAAAGATAGAATAATTTGTGGGGCTCTAATTTGTTGAAAGGGAATATCAAAGTCGTTCTTCCTCAAATGCACTTTTCCTACGGATTCATTTATTTTTTGTTCTTTGTCTGTCTTCTGGCTGAAAAGTCCAATTAGTTGGGGAGGGAAGCTGCCTGCCGCCCAAACCGCATCTCTCGAGCCATTTCACTTCCTGTCGATGTGGGCCAGAGGAAATAAGGGTCGCCTGGTGTCCGTCCCCTTTCAAATGGAGTGTAAAGTAGTGAAGGTTACACTGACAGTTGGTAGGGGAAATTACTGTCAAGATATAGAAAACAATTTCACCCTTCTTAAATGTTGAGAAATAAATGTTGCCTACATTTTCGGGTCCATTAGAAAATTTAAAGCAATCGCCGATAATGCGACAAATTAGAGTAATCACCAAAAAAACTGCAACATCATCAACAGCAACACCGCCAATAAACTGCATTGTTTATTCTCTGCAGTGGAAATTTGTTGTTTTTTAAGTGAGTTTGCGATTTACACATGACTAGTGGAAATGGCAGAGGTCAGAGGTCAATGCGTCCATAACACTCAATTGTCCGCCAATTGTTGTTGTCGAAGTTGCGGCTTTCCATTCATCGTTTATTCCGTTTATTCTGTCAATTTCATGCATGATAATCAAACGCAAAAAGTTACAAATTCCCAGAGAAAATTACCGGCCTGGCCGGCTGACAGGCAGCTGGGAGCGACTACAACACAGTTGATATGAATTCTATGGTCATTTAATGGAAATTAAGTCATTAGGCCAAACCAACTGACCCGACTGATGGCCCGATAGCCTGCCACGCACACACAGCCAATTGACATTATCACACACACACACACACATGGGCAGATGTATAGAGATAAAGGTTTTTTTTTTTTGGCTATGAAAACAGACAGACAAATTGATTTTCACGCAATTTCTCTTTTGACCGCAACACAAAGTCGGCCATTTGCCAAAAAAATGTAACGCGTTGTCCTTGTCGTTGTCGCCTTTGTCTGGCTGGCCCAAAACAGCCCCAAAAGAAAAAAAAAATAAAGTCTGACGCCAATCATTTCATTATGCTTATCTCCCAGCAACCATTTCCGTCCAGCCATGAATTCACTTAGCCTTCTGCTCCAAAAGGGCCTGACTGGCTTAGTTTTGATTTCCAAAGATTGCATTTTAGATTCTGGAATTTATTTGCTGGCTACACAAATCTAAGGTATTTTGTTAAATGAATTTCTGCAGGGAAGCCCAAAATAAACTAAACAGCCTTTAAATTTCCTCAATTCTTGTCTCGCTCTCGTTCCGGGGTCTTCATTAATTAAATACTTAATAAGGTTCAAATTTCTCATCATTTTTTTTAAGGGGACACAAATTATCAGCAGACAAATTCACATGAAATTTAATATGCTCACCCACTTTCCAAGGCGCGTCATTTTAATTGTTTTTTAGCACCTTCTAAGCGAAATCAGAATCATCATTCGAATGAGCCGAGCGATGGGGCGTTAGGAATGCACAATAATATGGGTTTTTTTTTATGTTGGCAATAAAGAAAATTACAATTACACCGAAGCAAACGCGGGCGGGTGAAATGAAATGGAACAAAACCTGAAAAATTAAATACCCCAAAAGTTTTTGTCGCGGCGGGGGAAAAAGGGACCAGACAGACTTTCTCCGCTAGTAAACCCTTCTAGCATTTCTTGGGTTTTTCTTGTGTTTGGATGGAAATGGAGCGTACAGCAAATGAGAGCAAGTGGCACACACACACACACTCAGAGCCGCCGAGATTTCGCTTTACAAATGAGCAGCAGCGCCAGGCGACTGCGATGAAGTGACAGAGGCGCTGGCGTTTTCGAAGGAGCGCAGGCATTTTATACTTTTACTTGTTAAGCACTATGCACACTCATTTTATATGACGTGCAGCCCCTTTGCTGCCTGGCATACCAACGACCCAGCCACTAGCCTAATTGTCGTCTATCTTAAGACGCGAAGCCGACGCCAGGCAGCTTGAGTTGGCAAAAGGGATGGAGAGCTTGGCAGTGAGCCGTCTGTTTGCTGTCTCAGCAGAAAATTATGCTTCTCTAATTAGAATAAAACGATTTTCATTTCATTTTCCATTTTCATTTCTGTTTACCGCCACCGCCCCTTCGGCTGGCTGTCGTCCTCCTTCCCAAAAAAAAAAATGAATAATTTACGCTGGGCCGCCGTTCGCGTCCTTCTGCTGAGTTAGTCCAAAAACTTATAATCACCCCCAAACCTGCTGCTGCCTCCTCTCAAGATTTGAATTCCCGCCTACCCGGCAAAACAATTCCGACCAACCGACCCGGTCCGGTGTAATCAAAAGTGTCAGTAGGCGCTTCCCCTTCTAAATCGCCACCCACCGCCCAGCAACATATCTCAGTCGGCGTCGCGAGGCTAGAAGGGAATGTGTCTTGATTTAATTGCCGACCGCAATGAGCGCAGCTCTTGACGCAGCGCTAAAAAGTTGCTACCAGCCGAGGCAACGGCAACAGAAACACCGTGGCCAGACCGTCAGATTCCCATTAAGACATTAAGCGCACTTAATTTTAAGTGGGAAATAAATGAAAATCTGATGAGTTTGGGGAAAGCCAGAGGGACGGCGCGCATGCCGGACTGATCTGGACAGACTGGGCCCTGCCCGGTCGTTTGTCGAGTCTGTAAATTCATGGGGATTTTTTGTGTGACCTCATCGAGTTGCCCTAGCGACTGCCACCAAGCCAGCTGACCGCATGACCTGCATTATCTGTTTATCTCCCAGTCGGACGGACGGCCAACGGCCATCAATTCACACAGGCAGGCCGACGGGCAGACATCTGACCGATTGACTGGCATTCAACATTGCCCAAGGCGGGCTTTTGGCTCAGCCAAAGGCCTCGTACAATGGGCAAAATTCGGTTAGGATTCAAAGTTCACCTTGCGAAATACAAAAGACAAAAAGCACGAGGAGAAGATTCCAAGATTCCCTCGAAAATAAATTAATTGAAACTTCTGAATTCAAAGAAATGATAAACTTTGCCCACCGTTCGATTTGTGGGGCATCGTCGGCCCGAATTGGTGCCTTGTTTGGCCGATATTTCTAGCCCCCGGCAAACAAGCCCACAGACTGAGATATCCTAACCACCAAAACTTGACCAGACGCACACCAACGCGCCCTTAGGATGGATGGCTGCCCTCCGCTCCTGTGCGTGTTGCATTACATCAGGCGTTGCAGGCGAGGCCTGGGCTGGGTGGAGACGAGTGTCGATGGATATTACAGGTCTTCTTGGGTCTGTTGGCTTGGCTGATTGCAAGTAAGATGATCTGTTCGGTTTGGTTCAATCTGTTTTGCTGCTTGTTGTGGGCAACGGGAGCAGCAATACATTTAGAGCTTGGGGGCTGTTGCTGTGGCTTAAGAAGTTTTATGATTGCATTCTCGTCGTATCGGGCGTTATTTGATATTCCTTAGACAGCTTAGTCCTTTGTCCAACTTAATTGTTTGGGGGCTTTGAGGGGCATTGTTGCTGTCGATGACTTTGGCTTTGACGTTTAGCTGGTCTTGGTGTTGGTGTTGGTGTTGGTGTTGCCGTTGGGATAGCAAATCGAGGGCAGTAAGCGAGGGATCTACGGGTTGACGGACGGCTTAATTGCTGCCTCTTATTTGTCGATTCCGCATAATCAAGACATTTTAATACGCAATTGCAATGGCTGTGGCAGCGACAATAACAACGGCAACGCGCTTACAATTCTGCCCAGCAATTTGCATTGATTAAAAGGGCATATAAAAGGGCAGAGGCTGGTGCGGCAGCTGCAACAACAGCTGCCACTAAAACGTTCAACGGCAGGCCCGTGCTTGCCACAGACGTTGTCGACGTCGACGTTGTTGCTGTTGCTGTTGCTGCCCTGCCAAGTGAAATGGGCAATAAATTATTACAAGTGGAAAGCCCACACAAAGTTCAATTGAATGCAATTAGTTTCAATAAACGGATTTCACTTTACGCTATTATTTATTTATAAGCATGCAAATATCGCCACCGTATTTTCCATTTGAGCAAAGCACCACCAACAACAACAGCACCTCCTCAAAGGTTCTTCTTTCGCCATCACCTGGACCAATCACCTCGATAGAACCAGCAGCAACTGCACGTCCATTGTTGCAGTTGTCAATGATGCGATTGTTGTCGTCTTATCATAAATAAATTGACTTTGTTCAAAAACTCTTGACGTCGTTGCCGTTGTCGTTATCGCCGGCGTCGTCGTCGTCGTCGCCGTCTATCAAGACATTAGAGTGCTCTACTTTGGATTGCTTTGCTCGCTTTGCCGCTTGAGAAATGAATTCGAACAGGCAAGAACTCCGGCAGCAACCATACCAACATTTGGTATTCCATTTAGAGCACTTCATTATTCAGGTCAAAGGTTTTAATGTTCATTAATTTTATCAGCAGGGCGGCCCGGCCGGCCCCGAAAAAGCAACCAAACGAAATCGTTGCAGCTGTCAGCAGCAGCAACAGCAACATTCCAACACCTCTTCTTCCTTTGGGGCTGTGCCAGTTCTCCCCCCCACTGCCCTGTGCTTTTTGTTTACACCCACCTGGACAGGTTGGCTGGAGCGATGAGGATGAGGTGGACTTGTTTGCTTTTTAATTTATGCCTGTCGCTTGTCACCTTCCTCGGGCATTGTCGCATCGTCGCATCATTGCAGTCACTCGGATTCTCCGGTTGGCAACGCATCCTCGCCGCCCCCTCGGCAAAGAACGGATGCTCATATTGAATTTTATTCTCCCTGCAGTCATCAAATGCAATTTGCACGATACACATTCCATTTCTTTGTCGCTTTTCGCTCTTCGCCATTCCGCCCTTCGTCAGAAAGCCTTCGAGACAGACGCCAGGTTGTCACTCAGTCTCAGTTGAAGGCGGCTGGGCGGTGGCTTGGCTGGAGCTTAACGAATTCAATCGCATTTAATCGGGCAAAATGTGATCATCCTTATATTCCTTGCTCCCAATCGCAAGCAGAACAAAGCAACATCAAATTGTTGGAAATTGTGGTAAATTATAAGTTTGTCTACATAAAGATTATGAAAAGTATTTTTACTTAATTTCATTAATTTATGTTCTTTTACAACTTAAACAAATTTACTAAAGAATTCCAATATCCCGCCGACTTCTGCCAAGAACCTCGGGATTCTCTTTTTAATTTCATTGTTAGGGAATTGAATATTCGAATTTCACTTAATTTGTAGTCAAATTAGCTGGCTAATAGATTTTTGTGTGTTGGAAATGAAGTGAATTTATGATTGACGCTGGGGGTGGAGTCCGGCCCCGCCCTTAATAATGATGACAATAGATTATCAAAAGGGTAAATAGCCACAACAAAAAGCAGAATCGTCCCACTCCCTCATAATCGTTCGATGGCCCCTCGAATTGTCTCAGTCTCCACAGCGCCTTTCCCATATTGTCCGGGGTCTTTTGTGGCCCCTGCCAATGACCGAATCAATAGATTTATGATGTTTACATATGCGTCCCTTTCATCTACATCGTTGGATGCTTTTAGCTCCATCAGCCAAGTTGCTGACTGGCTGATTCACTCCCTCCGTGTGTTTTTTTCTGATTAATTTTTGCGCTGGTTGTAATTTTTTTCTTCTTCTGCTCAACTTGCTTGACTGGGCGTTGGTTGTAAATGTGAATTAAATGAAATGTCAGCAAGTCGAGCAAATAATAAATATAGAGTTCGCTGCAACCCACAGACCCGCCCAGTTCCGACTGGAATATGAAAAATTTGCCTACTTTGGCTTGTTGTTTTTTTTTGTGTTCCTCTATTCCTGTCGGAGTTCCTTGTGGCCCAAGAACCCCTTCGGCGTCGTCAGTGCGTTAGTGTTAATAAATAAATAATCTACTTAAAACCCACAATATAGACGGACTAACAGAAACAACAATAACAAAAATAAACCAAGTCTTACCACGCTACAAAAGAAGCCATAAACTTGGCCTAGCAAAGGAAAAACAACAAAGCAAACAACAAAACAAGTAAGGATGTAACAGCCGAGCCTGCCCGACTTTGATACACTCTGTATCTTAGGATATTGAATTTAATTTCAAGGGTTAAGGGTCAATGAAGGAACATACAAATCAAAAACCCTCTGTTTATTGTCAGTCGAACTTGCTAGATCGATTTTAATAATCATTCTTAGCTAATTGGAGGTCTGCGACTTCTTCTTCTCTTTGTTCTACACTTTCCCACAAAATATTATACCCTTTTACCTTGAGGTGCAGAGTATAAAAAGGAAAACATATAGAACATAAAATATATCCAAAGGAACACAGTGAAATTTATATAGAAATATTATCCCAGCAATTTATTTGCACGCACGCACACACGCTTCCCAAACCGTTGACGAGGGGCGGTGCCGGCGAAAATGACCTGGGGACGGACAGAACGGGCTGCCCAGTATACACGGCTTTAAGTTGATTTATAAGCTTCAGTTTCATATATGATTCGTATAATTTAGTAGCCTAACACGGCTGACAATTCCCAGCTAAATACACCAAATTTAGTTACTCTCGCTTTTCAAATGAATTTTAATCGATTCTTCTCGTTACCCTAGTGGCGCGTTTGCTAGTTCTTTTTTGTAGGGCTAAGGGTATTTTTTTCACACCTCCACTCACACACATTTGTGTGTAAAATGCTTACCCTGGATAAAGAAAGTTGTGTGGAGCTGGGCAGGCCCAACGCTTTGCCGTTTCCCACATTCCTTTGTTTGGTGTTGATTGATCCGTCGGCCGGTCAGGTGGGGTGGATTGCCGGGAGTTTGCTTCTTTTAATGCGCCTTTAATTGGTGTTTGTTAAGCGTGGGCGCCAACCGAGCCACGACAGCAACAGGAACGGCAACAGCAACAGCAAAAATAATGGCCACAGATCGTGGGTCCCCCTTACATTTCTGGCTTTCCTCTCCCTCTTTGGGGGCCCCTTGTCCTGGGCTCGGGGCCGACTAATTATGCATGCAGCACGTGTTGTTGTTCTGCCATCGCATGCGCTTCAATTTTTCGCCATGCACTTTTCGCTTCCATTTAACGTTCACTTTTTTGATTTATGTGCAAACTGCCGCCACCAACAACAAAGGGAACGTGCGGGGCGCGGGACGATGGGCTGGGAACTACATACAACGACTTTGTACTTATCATAAATGCAGGCACGATAAGCAGCTTTGTCTTTTATCAGGCGATTTAAATATTATCAAAGCGTGAGAAGCATCAAAAATGGCACACTGCCCGACCCGAACCGACGGCAGGCGGCCGACCTCCCACCTTCTCCGTCCCTTGCCGTCATCGATAAGCCAAAGTCGGCCTATCTAAATACACACACATACGCTCGCATTCGAGGGTCCATGGAAACGGGGTCGGGGCAATTTGTGGGCTCTGATTTATGACAACGATTGCCCATTGACCGACTGACTGGCGGGAGGCGGCCGAACCAAAGGAGGCGACTCAAGCGGTTGCCTTTTATGTCAGGAATTTGTAATGCCCGCTCGTCCATCCTCCCACCCCCAATGTCATCGATAATTCATCGGACTGTCGCATTATAAAACCGCTGGAAAAAAAAACACCATGCCGATTCAAATGATGTTATTTGAGATTGAAAAATAAGCTGGGAATTCTATAGAGGAAGAGGCTTTTAATTTGAGTGTGAATAGTTTTATTCCCTGACTACCTTAAATCTTATTTGTCTGATATTTTGTGAAGAACAAGTTTCATCATCGAAATCCTTTTCGTTGTGCTTCCCTGAGGCACAAAGTAAGCTCTTCGGCACCCACACACAATTGTTAGTTGCGCTTTTGATTCTCGTTATTGATTTGACCAGGGAAACATTTGTTGTCTTTTGGTCATGACATTGATGACGACGATGACGGCCAAGGGTTGCCAACGGACCCACCAACCGGCTCATTGTTGTCGCTCCACAATGTTCCCTGTTGTGGCCCTGCTGTTCCGGCTGCTATGGGATGAGGAGGGGATATTGCTGTCAGGACTTGCTGCCTGGTGTTGCTGGCTGGTCAGAGTGCATAGCCAGCAGCAAAAAACACTTACCAGCCACACGTTGCTGCCACATTTTATGCGCTAGGCAGGAGCAGCAGCAACAACGGCACCGTCATCTGCTGCTGCTATTGCCTGGGGCTGAGGCTTCTCCAGACAGCAACAGACAAGTGCGCTTGACATTTCTAGCAGTGCCCCGACAACAACCAGTGCAACTTAAAAAGGGGAGAGCAAACAACAGCAACAACAGCAGAACTAGAGCACAAAACAGGAGGAAAAAAAGAAAGCAAAAGAAAGGACGACAAAGGAGAGAAGAAGGCGAAAAGAAAATGCTGACAAATGTCAACAAAGTTGATTTATTTGCGTTTACATTTATGATATGCAACATTTTTAAAAATGTAATTTCTATGTTGCTGCAACCGGTCGGGTCGACCGACAGCAACAACAACGACAACAACAACCCAGTTGGGTGGGCGGCGGCTGCTTCCACTTAAACTTGCTGCTGTTGTTGTTGCCGTTACTGTCATTGCTGCCGCTTGCCATTACTTGCCTGTTATGGCCAAGTGTGTTGGCATAACTCTTTTAACGGTTTTTTCTTCGTGCCATCGGTTGAGTCGTCGCTGTCGCTGTCGTTGTCGCTGGCGGTGCCCTGGTCCTTGGTCTCGTCATGTCCTTGTCATTCTGCTGCTTGTTAGTCTCATTGTCGTTGTTGCTGTTGTTTCTGCCGAGTCCTTTGCAAATATTATGCGGTGGCAACGCTAAGGAAGTTTTCAAATCTTTTCTTCTGTTGACCGCACCTAAATTTACAACCCAACGGCCCGCATACTCTGCCAACTAAACAGCATAAGAGTTAATCAAGACGACTCTTGAGATGCTTTAAGACATGATATATTATATTAAACGAAAGGGTATAGAATCTTTGGTGCTTGCTTGTAACAGTTACCAGCAATTTAAAAAGTTAAGAGAATGTAAATTTTGTTCCTTCATTTCTCCTAAGCGCAAATCATTTAATCAAAGTTTTAATTTGTTATTTATATTCAATTTTCTTTGCAGGTAAGTCAGCCAGAAATTCCCCCAACCATCCAGAAACTTTCCATCTGATAGTCATAATAGCCAATTTTCCGGGGTAAGTAAAGCTGAGTTCCCTTCCCTTTTCGAACTGCTGTCGAAGGTAAAAGAATTCCATTACTGTTCCCACCATTTTCGTCTAAATTTGACGATGATAATTATGTTTTCCATGCTGTTGGCAATGCTTTGCAGAAGCCCGTAATGGCTGACTGTACTTATGTAATTTCGAACTATCCTTAAATCCCATTGGTGAATTTTTCGGGGGCTTATACCTGCCATGCTTGTGGCATTTAACTGGAAATACTTTAAACATATGCGGTTCTTTATCTTTCCGCTGGCAATGCCATGGTAAGCCCCTTCAATTTTGGTGGTTGGCATTGCCATTTACATCACCAGCAGCTAATGCTGTTTGGCAACGCTGTCGATTGGCGACATTGCCACTAATCCCTTTCAAAAAAATTTTGCTGTTGGCAACGCTGCGCAACGCAACCGAGCGGCGAAAACTACGATTGTTTCGCTCATCACTTCGTTGGCCAAAGGGATAATGGGGGGCCGGGCATTGAGGCGTGGCACCATGGGCGTCGGGGAACAACTGAGCAGTGAACTGAAATGAAATTACTTTCTCCTTTTGTTATTTTTGTTTTCATTTATGTAATTTCGAAAATGGATTATGTCGTCCTCTTCGTTGTTGCCTCTGCTGTTCCTATCCTTCTTCTCCCTCTCCGTGTTCTGGTCCGTGTCTGCCTGTCGGTCTGTGTATCGTGGCAAACAAACCCCTTGCACTGGGGTAGACCAGCAGTGTTGCATTTAGCCTGTCAGCGGGCCGCCGCGCCCCTTGCCCTACTGCCGCGTGGTGTAGCCAACAAAGGTCCCTTGGCATTTCAGCATCGTCCGTCCCAGCCACGTTTCATTTATTGACACACAATGTCTGTTGCCCCGCGTGTATCTGTGTGTGTGAGTGGAGTATGCAATTTTTGGCAAAATGCCATTATAATTATATATTAAGCTTTGTGTAAGAGAACGAGATAGAGAGAGAGGGAATGAAGAAGGCGCCAGCAAGTTTATTGGCAAGTCAAGTATTTGGCAGGGGGCAACGGTCCGTTGCAGTTAATAAATCACATTGTGAGTTTTCCGCTTACTGAAAAATGCCGTGCCCATGCCCCTCTAGTCGTCGTATCAAAAGGATCAGCCACAGAAATCACTTGAACGAAGTTGCACAAATCAAAACGACATGCGAAATGACGGCGGCTCCACCAACAACGGCAGCTGTTCGTATGAAAAATGCCAACAAAAAATACCCACAAAAATGCCGAAACAGAATTGAAATGATTTGAACATGCGTCGCTTCGCTCGACAGCAACGGCGACGTTCTAGAAAAATGTCTCAGGCAATGCTAATGACCCCAACGGCTGCCACTTGCCACTGCCACTGTCAGTGCCACATGCCACTGCCGCCAGCAACTACGCAGCCCAACTGACAGTTCGCTCGCTCTCCTCCGTGCAGAAATTTTTTTCTGTTTGTCTTTACTTCTGCATTTTTAGTGAGACTTCAGTGGGTCCTTGTTTTTTGGGGACCAACGACGGCAACGGAGTTGGGAACGACGGCAAGTCATCATTTCAGCCAGCTAGTCTGACATTTGGCAGCCACCTCGGCCACTGACACGCCGCCGACTGCAAATGCGTCGTCGTCGGGAAGCACGCGCTTCATTTGGTCTCAGTTATGCGTGCCCGCAACCGACTGGCCGACCATCCCGGCCAAAGCACTGCCCATAAGAGATCCAATCATTAGAGTGACCATATTTGGTTGGACGGGGAATTCTATTGTCTGCGGCCGAGCCAGACATCGTCTGCTCATCTCATTAGGCGGCGGCGGAGGTACAGTCACGTCGACGCAAGAGCAGCGCATTTACTGCTTTAGTTTTCAAAGTGCAGAGAAGAGAGCAACTGGTCAGCTTGTTTGGTAGATCATACAACTGATTTGGTAAACAGCTCGTGTAGCCAAAGTTGTAAAAAGTGCAGCGGTAAGCTGAGAAGTTAGAATGGCCATTTCGATCTGAAAGTGTTCAGGTACAGTTGCCACTTCGGAGAGTAGTTTAGCAAATTGTACTGAACTGAATTCTGTTCAGGTCCCGGACAGCTGACAATCGGTACGGTTACTACCGAAAGAGAATTGACTTTCAATCATTGACTTTCTGGCTACTTTTATCGCCAAACTTACTCTTTGCTGGACTTCTACACCAATCGCTTAATTACAAAGAAACTTCGTTAGTTTGTAGCCTGGTGGCCTTGCTGGTCGTCATCATCGCCACAGGCATCGCCATTTTGGCGCACACGAAACCCGGACAAGTTTAATTATCCACAAAAACGCAGCAGCTATAAAAATTATACACAATGCGATTTACATTAATTTTGTTTCATTTATTAATTTAACCGTTATGTGGCCGAGCGTTTAGAAAGCCCGCACGGCATAAGGACACCGGCGCTGGTCGGCTCGCTTGTTGGTTGGCTTTATTTGCTTCGCGTGCCTGCGACCGCCGCCTCGCCTGACTGACATCCGTGGGTGATGTGCTGGCTGGTTAAGAGTTGTTGGCTTGTTGGGTGGCCTGTTTCTTGGCTGATTAAATCTGCTTATGGGTTATCCATGGACGGTTTAGGTCGGGGGAATAACTATAAAATTTCATTAGCTATACGAAGGAAGCCCTTGTCGTCCTGATTGCCATCGTAAATAAAAATCGCCTACTTTCTCTCTCCCTCTCGCGGGTTTGCAGCCGTCATCGCTGTTGGGCGGCTGGTCAGAATCGAAAGCGCTAACTGGTAAAACAACAGCGTTGATGGCGCTTGGCAGGCCGAAGGCTTGCGATTTAATAGATTTTCGGCTTTGCATACTTTTAGGTGCTGGCGGAAAATGCACGCCCCGCCGACCAAGCACCTCTCGTTTGAAAGAGGGGGCGTGGCTTTTTGTAATGTTTTGCGCTATTTTGTAATTTGTGAGCCACTCAACGCCGCTTTCCCCGCCGTCTTAACCCTTCTCTAAACGCCCATAAAAATAATTTCGCTGGCACGTTGAAGAAATTGCGAATCGGCGATTACACTTGGCCATCGGATCGATGCCTCTAGTGGCGCCTTGGCATGCAAAGACAACTGGGCGCCGTCGCTGGCCGGGCGAGGCCGGCGATTCAGCCTGCCTTGTCCGAGTTACCTGCCATTCCATTCGACCGACCGCAAATCCATTTCAATAACACAAAAAATCCATTCGCCAAACATGTCCCACATTCATGGCAGCCCCGCGTCCGCACCCGTGGGCCGTAAACTTTTACGTTGCAAGGCGCCAAGCTCGCCAGGATATGCTGTCCGCGATGAGGGTCGGCTTTCGCGTTCTTTCGGCGTCTCTTCGCCTTTCACTGCAGCTTTCAAATTGCATTTCAAAAACAAAGTAATCCCGCAGAAAGACTCACCACCAAGGAGGGGAGGAGGACAGCAGCGCCTCCTTCTTTGGCGCGGGGAGGGGAAAAAGGAAGTTACGTTTTTATGAGTGAAATTTTATTGTTTAAAATTCTGATAGCCGGCGGAGAGAGACAGATGGGTGAGGCAATTGCTCAGTGTCTCCTCTTCCATCTCCATATCCGCTGAGAGTTTTTCTCGAGTGGCTCATAAAAAACAAAAGTCGGCCAGCGCCAAGAACCCCCGGACGTGCACCGCCGATGCTGCTGGCGTGCCGTTGAAGCTCTCAAGAGGAGGGTGGGTGAGGGTGGAGGTGGTGATGCAAATAATGTGACTTTTGGATGGCACAAAATTGACAGACTCGTGTGCCGGCTGTCGTGGCAATAACTGCGCATAAATCCCCACCCAACTTGCATACGAGAGCGTGGCGCCTCAAAATGCGGCCGTGTCGTCAACGTCGACACAGCAAGACAGCAAATGAGATTTCTACGGAAAATTTTATCAGCCTGGTCACATTGAATTTGATTGACGTCGCTGACAGACTCGATTGGCACATTCGATTCGCCGCCCGCTTTTTTTTATGAACCGACCAAGGTTACCTTCGAGTCGAGCAAAAGATCAAACAGGAGAACGAAGCAGTTAATAAAAACATAAAGTAAATCGGAAGGGAAATAAACTTGAATGAGAAGAGCTTCCTAATCGGCTTAGGTTTGATTTTAGAAGTTGGAGTAGTTTTTAAAAAGCGAAACAAGAAAGCGAAAAGAGCAGGTGAATACGACTTAGCCTTCCCAATCAAAGCTCAAATTTCAGACTTCCTACTAATAAAAAGGCTCTTTACTTCTAGGGAACTTTGTTTATGGCCTTTTTATGTGGCCTGTGCAACGAATGAGTCCCTTTCTATGGATCAATAGAGCACGATTCCAATCGCCATTCATTGAGTTTCTGTCTTTAAACTCTTCAAAAAAGCGCGAACCTCTGAAACTCAAACATCTCTGCCATTTCGGTGTTCCCATCTCTCCCGCTTTCTGGTTCGGTCTGGTTTCTCTGCAATGACCGAAACATATGGACCTGGCGTGTCTGGGGCGGATGATAAACAACCTTTTTGTCTTGTGTCCAACGCATTTAATTTGTCAACTTTTCTCACCTGTTGTTCGCTGAGCCACGCCCACGAGAGGCAGCAGTTCCATCAATTTCAGGCCCCAACAGGGGCAGCCAAAAATTCCTCCCCATGTTTTATTGCCCAGTCGATTAAACTCAAGCCTCCCCGGCCTGGTCAACCGAGACGACCTCAGTTGTCCCGTGCCGTTGGCCTCCTCCTCCCAGCACCTTCGTTGAAAGTGGCCATCAAGTGTTTTTAATTAGCCTACCGCCGCTGTCGGTTAGTTATGTTTTATTTATGCGCAGCCACCGCCAGCGGCAAATGACACGGGCCGGCCGGAGGACAGCCTACCGAAGGGCGGGGGCCGTGCGTTAATATGCAACATTGTTAACTGATTGCAACAAAACCAGCGCAGCTGAGCGGCCAAGTCGCCCGGCACGCAAGGACCGACTTGGCCGGCCCTGGGTCTCGCC
>JBAMCP010001079.1:0-28326 GCA_037075105.1 Lissocephala sabroskyi | reverse complement strand
GTACAAATGGCACAAATAATGAGCTCAATATGTCGAGTGGAGATCACCGAGACTAAAGGGAGTCGAAGACATCAACGGCCGTTGAGTTGGGCAGCTGGACAGAGGCAAATGGTCAGCTGTGGGGATCAGCAAGCGGATTAAGCAGCGGGAGGAGGGGCAGGGGAGAGTAGAACCAAAGAAGGCGAAGATGAGAAAGATCTCAGATTGCTGGAGATGCTTAAAAGTCTGAGAGAGGAAATGGTTAACTTAATTTGAGCAACGGAGGTTTTTGTATTGATAAAAGAAGGAATACGAATCGAATTGGGGAATGGAAATGCTTAAGTTTTGATAAAGAATCACTTTTGGTTTAAGATCTCTTTAAAACGCGACTTATAATAAAAGCAGATGAACTTTATCGTCCTCTTAATATCATAAGATCAGATGAACTTTTTCGTATTAAAACAGACTGAAGAGAGAGCTGATAAAGAGATTATATTTCTTAAAAATTGGAAAAAAAAATTAAATGTGGGAAATTCGAAGAGTTTTTAGTCAAGGAAAAGAAAAGTAAAGAATGCAGATGGACAGAAAGAGAGAAAGAACAGAATAGCAGTTGATAAAATAAAAGAATCGGGTAAGCAACTCAAAGTCAGAGAATCAGATGATCACCGAAAGCAGAGCAAAAGTTATTTTGTTTCTAATCAACTCAGAGAAAAGGACAGAAAGTAGATGGGCAGAAAGACAGAAGGAACAGATGAGCGGTTGATAAAAGAATTAAGTCAGGGAATTTTAAAAGCTTGGGAATGGCAAAATCTGATGATCACTGAAAGCAGAGCATAAGCACTTTGGGGATGATCAAGAAATCTTTAAGAAATTACCCCTAAAAAGTTAAGATCTTAAAACAAATTAAAGACAAAGAGTAGCCAAAGCGAGATAAATACAAACAGAGGCCATCAACAAAGGATTTAAAATAAGGAAGAAGAAAAGTCGATCAAAAATTAAATATATAAAATAAAAGAACAAAAAAAAAGGCTTGAGATTTATGGGAAGTGATAGAAATTGAGTCTAAGAATCAACGAAAGACAGAGAGGCGCTCCAAAATTGAATATAAATTAGAAGAACCACAAAAAAGGCTCGAAAATAAAGGGAAGTGAATGAGACCGAGTCTAGAAATCTACGACAGATAAAGAGAGGAATTGAATATGAAATATAGAAACCCAAAATAAGCCTGGAGAGTTAAGGGAAGTAAAAAATATAGATTCCAGGAAACGACAAAAGAAAGAGAGACGCTCAAAAATCCAAGAACCAAAAAAACTCTTGAAAATAAAGAGAAGTGAAAAAGATCAGTTATAGGAATCTACAAAAGATTGAATATGAAATATAGATTCCAAAAATAAGCATGGAGAGTTAAGGGAAGTGAAAAAAAAAAAAACGACAAAAGATTAATAGACAAAATTAGAGAGCAAATTTAGACGATCATTGATCGCGTAAGAAATAATTCTAAAGGTCATCGTAGAGAGAAAAGTTGAACGGCCTTCGTGTCGAGACTGAAAGTAGGGAATTCGTCTTTAGCACTTCCAGTAAAAAGAAGATCAGCCAAAATTCTATAACCGATCGGCTACGGAAATAGCACTTCCACTAAAGAGAAGATCAGTCAGAAATCTAAAGCCGATCGGCTACAGAATCGGCTTTGCCACTTGAGAGAAGATCAGTCAGAAATCTAAAGCCGATCGACTACAAAAACAGCACTTGCAGTAAAAAGAAGATCGGCTAGAAATCTATAAGAGATCGGTTAACAGAACTGCAGCAGCAGCCCTCGTTGGATTAAGAGATCTCCCGCCAGCCTTGCCCTCTCCACCGTCGGCCAGCCAGGCTTCCGTTTGTGGCCGACCAAAACCAAACACCGGCCAGGCCAACGCGTCGACCAACAAACGCCAATCATGCCGACAGCCATTCACACTGACAGGCCGACGAGCGGCCTCCGAACGGCCAGCGATCGTCCGTCGATCGTCTGTCGATCGTCCGTCGATCATTAAATGCAGCAGGGCCCGCAAATGGACCGGAAAGTCAGCGGCGGGGGGGCAGCCGCCGAGCCTCCTCGGCCTCACTGTGGCCAACAATTTTCAATTTCTATTCAATTCTCTGGTGCGCTGGGGTTTGGCCACGCATGCGAAATGAAAACCGAGGGAAAACAAAGCCGCCAGCGGCCACAGAACGGCAATGAAAACAAATTCTGGCCGGCGCGTGTGCCAGTTTGCGGTGGCCAGCCAGTCAGTCAGTCAATCAGCCAGTGGCAGTGCCACTGCCAATGTCGATATTTAATTTTGAGATCACGTTTTTTAGCCGTTGGGAGGAAACTGCAGGCGACGACGTGGACCGTTTGGCTGTCTGGTTGTCCGTTTGGCGATGTAGTTAAAAAGCCATCAATAATTTGATTTGCCGCTGGCTCAGTGCCCGAGTTTGTGGCTTGAGTCTTTTGTTTGCTTGTTGCAGGGAATTTATGCAAATTGCGTGGACGCAACGGCGATTTAATTTCCCAACTTGAGAAATTTCTATAGCAATTAATGTGAAAGTGACACTTTCATCCGGCCAAATGCTTCTCGATTTTCCCAGACTCGTCGACGACTTCACACTTCATAAACTCCAGTTCAAGCCCCGCTGGTTGACAAGTGTAGCAGATCGACGCTTCAATCTCTCAAGTGCCGCCACATTTAAGCCAAACAAGCCAAACAGACGCTTGGGCGCTGCTGACGTCGCTCTTTTTTCGTATCTTTTAAGCTCATCAGCTCAATGCCCCACCGATTGACTGGGCTTCCCTAAACAGAGCGCTGCTTAGCCAAACAGGAAGCCGGCGGGGGGCGCGGGTAAAAGTGAAATTCTTGTTGGCTTCCGTTAGAAAGAAGCCCAGGCAAATATTTGTGTGTTTACCTATCGATTGGCGGGTCATCGATGACGGCAAAATGATGTCACTTAAGGCGGCCAGCAACTTTCACTCGAAGGGGCGCCGGGTAAATTAAATTTTTTCATACTTCCTCAAATCCCAGCAAGTGGGAATCTTTATCAACCCAAAAAAACAAAGCAGTGTCGGCTGGCCAGAGTTGACACCAACAGCGATTACCTTTCTTGTTGCGTGCACAGACGACAACTTGGCCAACTGGTGAGGTCGGTCGGCGGTGGCCTGTCAGTGATGCCTTCTGGCCAAGCTGTGCTGAATTCTGGTTTGCCAGCCAGCCAGCCAGCAACAACAAAATTACAGTTTTTTCAGTAGAATTGCGCATGCGTAGCCAACGCCAGAGCGACCGGTGTTGCCAGTGGTGCAGCACATTCACTGTTACTTTACCGGTCTTTTGGGTTGCCACTTTTGTTATTTGGGTCACTGTTACAATTTACACTCTCTGATTTAGCCACCTGACGGCGGCGGCCAAGGCGACTTCGGCTTCGGGGGAAATCAATGGAACGCCCCTTTGGTTGAAATCAAAAGAAGCCACACCCAAATTACTTGCCCACACAGATCAAGTTTAAGAACTCTCTGGCGGGGGGAGGGGCCGAATTTTATGTAACCAATTGAAGTGCAAATTTCCTATGCGTGTTTTGTGGCCACAGTCCAATTCCGTAGGGGGGAAGGTTAATAGAGC
Source organism: Lissocephala sabroskyi (assembly GCA_037075105.1). Classification (NCBI taxonomy): domain Eukaryota; kingdom Metazoa; phylum Arthropoda; class Insecta; order Diptera; family Drosophilidae; genus Lissocephala; species Lissocephala sabroskyi. The sequence goes on along the minus strand of JBAMCP010001079.1, from coordinate 24,715 downwards.
GCGGCGAGTGTGTGGCGACGAGGGATTTGGTGTTTTTCATGTAAGACATTTAAATTTTACTGCTTTGAATAAACATGTTTTGATTTTTTTCATGGGGCTTCTTTTCCCGGTTGCACTCCATTTGCTGCGCCACGCAAACGATGCTCACACACGCACTAATCAAACACGCACTGGCGGGGGGGATAAATTTTTGTATTAATAATTTTATAGTGGGCGTGGAAAACAAGAAACGAAAGCTTAGAAACTCTAATTCGTGTCGATCAGGCCACTCGACAGCTCTGATTATTGCTTAGTTATCGATAATTGCTTATCAAAGCTGCCACAGCACTCGAGAAATTAGGCAACTCTAGTTAGAATCTGACCTAACGATCTGGCAGCCTTGATCTGTCCTGCGTTATCGAATAGGCAGTAAACAGAAGGGTTGTCATGTCAATTTCTAATTAAATAAAATTTCTTTTGCTATTTCCGCAAATCTTGGATTGCTTGACCACTGACATCATAAAATTCACACAAAGACAAAGCACCAACAAAACGGGCAACAAAACTTTCATTTTCGGTCATGCGACAACAGCCCCCGCCCCTCGAAAAAATTGAAAAACTTCTGCCAACGCCACGCCGCGTGACGTCACAGCGAGAAGCATGCGACGCCGCCTCCAAAGTCCACGTAAAGTTAATAAAAAAAAGAGACCAAAAAAATTGCCATTAAGCTCACGAAAAGCCACTCTAAAGAAATAAAAACAAAATAAAATGAATAGAAAACATTTTTTGAGGCTGCGCTGTGCACACTCTCGCTTTTTGTCAGTTGTCGTTGTCATTTTCATAATTAGTTGGGCATCTAAAAAAACAACGGTTTTTCTTCATTGGACTTTTTGTATTCGGAAAGTGAAATTAAGCGGCGGATTTTATTTTTTATTAGCCGCTTTTTGTTTTTTTGGGTGGATCATCAAGCGATTTCCCCGCCTAGAGAGTGGAAATATTTTTTGCATACCCTTAATCGATAACTTTCCCCGTCTGCCAATCGATAGAACTTTGTTCTGCACAACCTCCGCCTATCGGATCTCTGGTGCTTCGCTTCGTTTCGGATTTTTTGCAGTGTTGAACTAATTGATCGATAATAATTTTCCATTTTACCGTTAAGCCGCCTCGTTTGTTTACATTCTTGCACAGCGCACAGCGGGCACGTGAGTGTGAGTCCGACGGCGCGCATGCGTGTGTGTGTGTGTGTGAGGAACCAGTTCTATAGAAATCTTGGCCTGCTCTGCTCCGCTTGGCTTGGCAAACAGCATATTTTTACTTCTTCCTCTTCATGGATTAATTAATTTTCCATTTAAAAAAAATACAAAAATTTCACTGCATCTGCGGGGTAAATGGAAAGCTTCTGCAGCTAGAGGCGTCCAATCTCCCAAAGGGCCGGCATTAAAAATCCGGATTGACAAGCTACCGCGCAGCATCCGAAGAATTTCGATCCATTGAGCCAATTTCCATTCGATGATTAATGACAAATCGGCTTAAATCCGACAGACGATGGCGGTGACATTGCCGTTCAGTTTGTTCTTCTCTGTGTTACCTAATTCGCGTGGCTGCTTCCTCGGGTGATTCTTTCTTCTTTTTCAAAAAAACTCGAACAAAGCGCGCGAATTTATTCACCCGTTTGACACACTTTCGGGCCGTTGAGCGGACGAACAGCTGAAGAGTCTGCGTGGCTGACTTCGGCGGTCGCTGGCTGTCCCAATTTGCATATGAACAATCGGAATCGCTCAATCGGCTCAGCGCAATCGGATTAGAAATTCTCGATTACGGCAAACACGAAAAAATACTTGAACCGCTTATTGGGTAATTTAATTAACCATATATAAAAATTTAAATATACTCAAATGTGCGCCTAACGGAATTGCTACGCTTATCGATTTAACAAGAAAATCGATAGTCTTTATCAATTAATCGTGTGCTTAGCAATCGTGCATAAAATCAGCAAATTGAGTTCCCCTCAGCGGTATCAGCATAAAATTAAACAATTCCCCTTTTACACGCCCGTCAAACATTGTGATTCACACCTGCTCGGCGTTTTTGAAGCATTAAAAATTTTTATTTAATGGCCCACCCGCCGCGTGGTGCGCTCTGTTAGGCCGCTGTTAAATCGTTACAGCGCTGTGGCCGCCGGCAGCGCAGTCGGCGTCGCTGTTAGCGATCGTTGCTTTGTTAGCCGCAGGCTTTTTCCCATCTGCCCATTGAGAGAAACCCGGCCCCACGTCCATTCAGAATACTTAAGAGCCCTTGAGTGTCTAATCATGAAAAACGGCTAAGAGAGACAAAATATTTAATTTGGCGAAACGAAATCGACGCAGCAAGTGGAAAAGAGAAGGCGGTGCTTGGTGGTTTTGTAGTGGGCGGGGTAGAGAAAAAAAAAACACTATCACTTTTCTCAATTGTCTATTTTGTTTTGCTCGTTGCGGTTGGTCCGCCCCCTCCCCCGCCAACTGCTCGGGCCTCTGGTCCCTCTGCCATTTTACATTCTAATTGAAATTTGCGGTGCCGTTGATATTTTTCTGGCCCAACGGTTTCTGCTTTTGTTATTTTTACTTTCACTTGGCTGTCTGCGTTTGTGCTGGTGACCTTACCTTTTTTTATAACTGTTATTTCTTATCTGAGATTTTAAATACCCGAGTTTTCCAAGGGAAGAACAACAACAACAATGGCCCAAGTGGCACGTGACTCTGGCTGCCCCGGGCACCTGCTCTGCGGGCATTCAGGATTGCTTATACTTTTTTTTTATTTTCCGTTTCACCACTGGCCACTAAGCAGTGTTGCATTCTTGCCGATACTTATCGGAATTATTGTGACTGCATTCCAGGGTTGCCATTTATCAAAATCGACAAAGCTCTGGCTTTGCCAGATCTCGCCAAATGGCCACCTGAAGAAAGTGCGGTGCGGTTTCTTGGCAATTTCGTTTTCGTTTAATTAACATCCGTGCTAATTGATTGTGGTAGCCTAGAGAGTTAGTCAAATAGGAAATAGAAGAAGATTTGCTCCAATTTCTCAAAATAAACGGAATTAAGGCAAACATTGACACAGTCTTGCATTGCCAGAATGGGCACACGCACACTCACCCGGCCGGCAACGAACGAGTTGGCCGGGTTGGGTGAAGTGGGCCACACAGCGCCCCGAGTGTTAATTGTCAGCATAAACTGTCGGCTATTAAGAAAAGTGGTCGAGAGCAGCCAGCGAGTCGTTCCGGTGATTTGGCCGACATGCAAATCCACGAAAAAAAATTTCGACGGCTGCGGTGGGGACCCATGAATCCTGGTAGCAAATTTGCTAATTGAACTGGAAAGTCATTTGCCCAGCGGTCGTTGGTCTCTGCCGTTGGCAGCTGCCGTCGCCGTCGAGTCTCAATTGCCGTCTGAACTCTGACCCGGGAATGCAGTCGGCGCTGCCACTTTCACTTCGGCCGCCCGGGCCCTCTGTCTCCGTGTATGCTAATTGAGTTTATTGTTGTCGTTGGGGGGGCCGCCTGCAAAGCTCGTGCAATTAAAATGCCAAACATTCATAAAACGACTCAAAAGAAAAACAAACAAAAAGGCCATTAAGTTTTCGATGTGTTTTGGCAAAGTCAAGGAGAAACGAAGAATCGACGCTGCCAATGTCACTTTCATTTCAAGAATTTTTCCCTGCATTTCACCTGCACCACGAGGGAAATCCAGCCTGGCTCACCATTGATGCGTCATTGGGCATTCCACGCTCTGGCTGTTTCACAGATTATACATCTCTGTTTTACCTTGACACTGGTTGGCTGAGTCGGCAGCCGTTGAGCTCTAAAAAGAAAAGAAAGACGGAGGGGAATTTAGGGCGGACGGTGAAGCAAAATGGGGCTTTGTAACAGATTTGTGTGGCTCCCTCTTTTCTTAACCCAGACTGCACGTCACGGGTGTCCGATTTGCTTTTATGAACAGTTTAAGCACAAATTAAATTAATATGAAATTATTTTCTTGTTGGCATTTTGCTTCTTGAATTGGGGCCTGCCAACTGGTCAGGAATTTGAATTCGTATCAAACCGATTAAGAATCTGTAATCTAATATCGATATTTTATATACGCGAACTGCCAACTCGCCGGCGAACAAAGTGCCACCTCTAGCCAGTCTCTGACTGCCATCTCTAGTGCGCTTTGATTTAAACGGTTCTTTCGCCATTTTGTTCTGCAAATAATTTCATTTTAATTTTTATTTTCCCTTTTTTCCAGCTGGCCGCAAGCTGTTCGGCGGCTACCGGATAACCCCCAAGCACTGCCGAGCCACAAAAACCCTGCCCAGTGGCGACCCCCGCTCCAATGGACCCACCATCTGCATGTTCAACCACGAGTGCGCCCAGCGCGGCGGCGAGGTCGTCGGCGCCTGCATGGACGGCTTCCTTTTCGGAGCCTGCTGCCAAATCCCCCAGACCCACGAGCTGGCCAGCACGCTGATCAACGATGCCCAGAACTCCTACCTACAGCAGCACCAGCCGAAGCCCCAGCAACAGCAGGCCATCTCCCAGTCCTACGAAAGCTACGGCGAGCAGCAGCAGCTCAGCGAGAGCCAGGAGAGCCTCAAGAATCCTGTCCAGCAGGACATCTATGGCCAGCAGAACATCGACAAGGTCTACCAGCAGCTCGGCAGCAGCAGCACGGCCAGCGGCTACAAACCCTCCTCCACGGAGCAGGTCACCTACGCCGCCCCCACCGAGGCCACCCACTCGGCGGAATTCGAACAGGACGCAGCCCTGCAGCCGGACAATGAGCCCGCCGGCAGCAATGCCGTGGGCAGCCATAAGAAGCCGGCCTCCTTCCATGTCCACAAGCACTCGGTGAAGATTTCGTCGCCCTCCTCGCCGCCGCAGAACGACGATTTTGTGATGCAAGTTTTGAGCACGCTGCCGCCCGAGCACGAGAGCGACCACATTGTGTTCACCACGGAAGTGCCCACCAAAATCGCCAGCAGCCTGATCGAGCAGACCAGCTCCGAGTCCAGCTCCTTTGAAGAGCTGCCCGCGGCCACCCAGGCGCCCAGGCCACAGACCAAGCCCAGGCCCAAACCTGCGGCTGAGGCCCAGAAACTGGCCGAGGCCCCCAAGCGCCCCAAACCGAAACCCAAGCCCACTCAGGCCCCGGCGGAACAGCCTCACATCCACCACCACAACCACTTGATCCTGGACGGCGGGGAGTTCACCCACAGCGACATTACCCACCCCGGAGCCGATGCCGACCTGGTGGAGGATTTGCAGTTCTCCACCGGCTATGGCCCCCAGCCGGTCTACGTGGATCCGCCCCAGCAGCCGCTGGCGGACTACGGCTCCTCCACCCCCCAGGTGGCTGCCTCGGCCGAGGACAAATACGTCCTGGTGCCCACCTTCACCAACAACAACAAGCGTCCCGCCCCAGCCGCCCACACCACCGTCTCCTCCATCACCACCCATGTGGACTCCATTGAGTCGATTATCCTGCAGCTGAACAACACCAGCCACGGCCCCAGCTACAATGTGGTGAGCCAGCAGACGCCCTCCTACGGCTACCAGGGCTCCTCCCCGTCCTCCTCCTACAGCTCGCCTGCCACCACCGCCCGCCCGTCTACGCTGCCTCCGCCCACCAACCTGCCTCCCTCGTACTACCAGGAGGTGGAGACCCAGCGACCCGAGGCCGACAAGCAGCCGGACTATGGCTTCACCACCACCAGCCCGGACAGCGAGCCCGTCTACGACAAAGTCTACGACGAGCCGGATGCCTCCAGCGAGTATGCCCCGCTTTTGCCCACTGAGACGCCCACCGCCCGCCCGGGATACGGCGACGATTCGGCCAGCATTCAGGATGAGCAGACTGTGCCCTCCAATGGCTACAATGATGTCTCGGCCCCTGCCGGCCCCCAGACCAGCCAGTTCAACAAAATGCCCGCCGTGGGCATAGCCTACCCGGTGGATGTCTCCTACTTGGACGGGGAGTCCCAGCAGGTGGAGGACTCGCCCGCCACCAGCACCGAGGGCAGCTACCAGAAGATCTCCAACTCCTACACCGAGGAACCCCAGCCAGTGCCCTCCTACCTCCGCCCCACGACGAATGCAAACGCCAACAAGCCGCACCGCCCGGTGGCCTCCTACATTGGCATGGTCACCATGCAGAACTACAACAAGCAGCCGACCAGCGACTACAGCCAAGTGCCGGCGGAGGTGTCTGTGTCCTCGCACCCCACCAAGGTCCAGGAGGAGTATGGCGCCCCAGTGGCTGCGGATCCTTTGCCTAGTTTAGCACCCGCCTACATTTCGTCTACGTCCACGCCGCTTTCCCTGCGCCCTCAGTATGGCGGTGAGGAGAGTGAGCCTTCCTCGGTCCGCCCAGTGCTGTTCACGGCCAGCCCCAAGCCCCGGCCCAGGCCTACGAAGCGCCCGGGCGCCAAGCGACCGGTGACCGCCCAGAACATCAAGAAGAAGACACCCAAGCCAACCTACGACTCCACCACCAGGAGACCAGCGTCACAGCCTGCGAATGACTACGCCCAGGACTCGGTCACGGCCTCGGGCTACACCAGGAAACCCGCGGCCCAGCCTGCCAGCAACTACGGCCAGGACTATAGCGGGAGACCCGCCGCCCAGCCCTCGAGCAGCGGCTACGACGTCACCACGGCCTCCGGCTACACCAGGAAACCAGCGGCCCAGCCTGCCAACGATTACAGCCAGGTCTACACCAGGAAACCAGCGGCCCAGCCCTCGATCAGCGGCTACGACTCCACCACGGCCTCGGGCTACACCAGGAGACCCGCCAGCCAACCCACCAGCAACTATGACTCGCCCACGGCCTACCCGTCCCTCAGCTACAACGAGGAGGTGGCCAGCTCGCCCACCCGCCAGCCAGGCGGCGGCTCCTCCTCCCCAAACCACAAGCCCTCCTCCACCAGCTACGTGACCGGGCCCAGCACCCCGCGCCCCGTGCCCACGGTGGACTATCATTACGACAAGGTGCCGCCGCTGTACATGGCGGACGACAAGCTGGACGCCTTTGTCCAGAGCACGGCAGAGAATCTGGTGAGCTCCTCGCCCATCTACGCGACCGCCTCGACGCCGCTGCAAGTGCAACGCCCGACCAGCAACTACAAGAAGCCGGGCTTCGTGAAGGTCAGCGGGACGCCGAAGCCACCGCATCCCACGGTCTTGATTACGCCCAAGCCCACGGCCATCAATCTAGTCAGCGCCGGCAGTCAACCGTCTACGACGCCAGGTGGATTCTACGGCAGCTCCTCGTCTTATGGGCCCATGCAGCCGGTAAGCTCCAATGACTTCGAGGATCCGGGCTACTTTGGCAATGTGCATCATCCGGCCTTCGCACAATCCACCACAGAAGCAGCGTACGCAGTGCCAGGCGATGACAAGCCGGCGTTTCCGGGTTACTACGGGCCGACGCCGATGTACCCGGCGTTCTCGGTGCCCGGCGAGAAGATCGGGGCCCAGATCGAGGAGGAGACTTATACGTCGCCCAATGACTTTGTGAATTTCCCGCCGGTGCGGAATCCGAACTTGAACATGTCGGCAGCCTCGAGCGCTGTCACCAGCGATCTTGAGCTGTCCACGCCCGCTTTTGTCGAGGATATTGTGCTGAAGGACAAGATGAATACGCTTGTCCACAAACTGGTTGCCTCATTGCAGGGCAACTTCGAGGCTCTGGCCGATATGATCGACGAGGGCAATGCCACGGCCGCCACCCGCAAGCCGACGCGGAAGCCTGTGCGCATAGCCACCACCACGAGGCCGCGGGTGACCACCAAGAAGCCGGTTACGAAGCCGCCGAACAAGAAGACCTCGGTGACCACCAGGAAGCCGGTGAATCGAAGGACCACAGCCTTGCCCACGACCACGAGGAGGCCGAGTTCGAAGAAGCCGACGCGCAGGGTGGCCACGACGACGGTGAGCTCGGCTAGGCCGGCGGATGGGGATCTGACGGACGAGGAGGATGAGGAGGATGTTAATCCGAATCCGCAGGACAATGAGGTGGACCAGGATCAGGGCACGCTGAGTTCGTATGCCGGCGCGAATGGACGCAAGATTCGTAAGTGCAGAAAATCTCAGAAATCGACGAGCAAAGACCCCAAAAAAAAAACAGAAAAAAACGACATCATTTTCTCTCTCTTTCTCTCTCGCTTGTTTTTCTAACCTCGCTCTCTCTCTTTCTCTCTCACGCTCTCATGAATGCCCTCCGAATCACCTTCCCCTCCACCCGCTTTCGCCTATCATTCGATTCATTTAGCCCGTCGCCGCAAACGGCCTGCGCAGAGGAAGCAGTAATCTCCCCCCACCCCCAAAAACCTCCCCCCCAGTCCGCTCCCCCTAATGGTCCTGCCCCCCTTCCCAAGCTACAGGGTGTTGCCGAAGAGCAAAAAGCCTGCGCCTCAAATTAAACATATTCGATAACCGATAAGCAGGCGAAGAACCTGGAAGAAGCCCACAAAGGTAATAGATCATCGATAAACCCAGCAAACGATAAACAGCCTAACGGAAGAGGCAAGACGAAGCAAATGAAATATATTCGATAACCGATAAATCCTACTAATGATTAGCAGAATAGCAAGACAAAGAATTTGGAAGAAAGAAGCCAAAAGAACATCAAACAGAGTGTCAAATGAAACTTATTCGATAACCGATAAACCTATGAAACGATAACAGCCTGACGGAGTAAGCCAGACGAAGCAAATTCAACATACTCGATAACCGATAGCCTAGCGGGAGTAACAAGTCGACTAAGCTGAAAGAAACGAGCCGTCTCAAATTTAACATGATCGATAACCGATAAATCCAAAATAGATGAACAGCTTAACGGCTTAAGCAAGGCAGATAACTTTAAAAAAAGAACATCATATGGAGGCTCAAATAAAATGTATTCGATAACCGATAAACCCAAAAATGATTAACAACTTAACGGAATCAGAGAAACAAAGCAAATAAAACCGATAAACTTTAAAAACGAATAATAACCTAACCGGGATAAGCAAGACGAGAGAAATTATATATAATCGATAACCGATAACTCTAAAAAAGATTAAAAGCCTGAAGGAACTAACAAGCCGATGAATTTGAAGGAAACGAGACTCTAAAATGAAGAAATGCTTCAAATTTAGCATATTCGATAACCGATAAGTTCGAAAAACGATGGCCTAAAGGACTTCGACAAGACGATGAAGCTGAGCGAATTTAAAGGAAATAAGCAACCCATAAATCGATAAAAGGAGAACAAATCCCAGAAATCGATAAAATTCCGTTATTCCGATTGGCTGCAAACAAATATCGCCCTGCCCGCTGCAGCGACAAAGGGAGCGACATTTTGAGACGCAGGATTGTCTTCTTGGCCAGGACCCTGTTAGTTGCCTGCTCCCCCAGCCAGGACACGAGTAGCTTGCTTGTTTTTCTCTCTCTTTCTCTCGCTGTGTCTTTCTCTGTCTCTCACTGTGAACACTCCCCACTCCTAACCTCTCACATTTCACTCCCCATCAACAGAATGCGGCGTCCGTCCACACGTGAAATCGGGACGAATTGTGGGCGGCAAAGGCTCCACATTCGGCGCATTCCCCTGGCAGGTGCTCGTCCGCGAGTCCACCTGGCTGGGCCTCTTCACCAAAAACAAATGCGGCGGCGTCCTAATCACCAGTCGCTATGTGATCACCGCAGCCCATTGCCAGCCGGGGTAAGTGTCCCAAATCCTTTCTCTTAATATCCTTTTAATGTGATTTGTTGTCTTTTAGCTTCCTGGCCTCGCTGGTGGCGGTGATGGGTGAGTTCGACATTTCCGGCGACCTGGAAAGCAAGCGGCCCATCACCAAGAACGTGAAGCGGGTCATTGTCCACCGTCAATACGATCCGGCCACTTTCGAGAACGACTTGGCGCTCCTGGAGCTCGACAGCCCCGTGCAGTTCGACACGCACATAGGTGAGAGTCCTTGAATAGCCTTCGCCAAGACAAACGTCTCATCCTTGATCCTTTTTAGTGCCGATTTGCATGCCCAACGATGCGGCCGACTTCACCGGACGCATGGCCACAGTCACCGGCTGGGGCCGCTTGAAATACGGCGGCGGTGTGCCCTCCGTCCTGCAAGAGGTCCAGGTAGGAATCCTTTGTACTGCACTCCCAAACAATCGCTTATCTGTGGGTCTTTTTAGGTGCCCATCATCGAGAACAGCGTGTGCCAGGAAATGTTCCACACCGCGGGCCACAACAAGAAGATCCTCGGCTCGTTCCTGTGCGCCGGCTATGCCAACGGCCAGAAGGACTCCTGCGAGGTAAGCAGACCCGTCGCCAGTTTTCCCCAACTCTCTGTTTATACCGCTTCCTTTGCAGGGCGACAGCGGCGGTCCTTTGGTGCTGCAGCGCCCCGACGGCCGCTACGAATTGGCCGGCACCGTCTCCCACGGCATCAAATGCGCGGCGCCCTATCTGCCGGGCGTCTACATGAGGACGACCTTCTATAAGCCCTGGCTGCGCAGCATAACGGGAGTGAAATAGACGCCGCAGGATCGAATGCCTCACGTGTCCTTGCGACCGACTGTAAATAGCCGTAAATTTAGTCTAAGCTCCTCGTTTCTTTGGCCGCTTTCCCCGTCTTCCTGTCCTCGCTGCGATCCTGAAAGTTTGTGCCTAAGTCTGAAAAAATCACACACGAAAAATAATTCAATTGTAATTTAAAGCGAAGCGAGTTAACGAAATCTTATTTATTTTTAGTTTTAAACGAAAATATTTATTTATTTATTTAACTGTCGCAAACAAAATAATGTTTTCCCCTTTTTTGTTAATTTTCTTAGGCAATTTTTGTTGTTGAGACTTCGTTGAAAAAATTGAAAAACGAAATGTTTTTTTTTAGTTCAATTGAATTTACTAAATATTTAATTTATTTTTTATGCAATTATGTTTACCGTAATAATAATTTTATTTATTTATTTAGCATTTAAATCCGCGAACCCAAGCAACGAATAAAAAATACGAAATTTTAATTTACCAATATTTCTGGATAAGATACGAACGGCTATATAAGAAAGTTATAAGGAATTAGGATCAAAGTTCCCTTAACGAATTGGGAATACTTTAAACTTTGATCCTTGAGATCGAGATTATGGCTATCAAGAAATCCTTAATTATTCATATGTTAAAGTCGATTGATGTTTTTCTTTATAATTCCAAAAATTTCCTTAACGAAATTGGAATACCTCAAGCTTTGATTCTGGAGATCCGGATTTCAAGATCTTTAAAAATATTCATATATTGAAATCGATCCATGTTTTTCTTTCGGAAGACTTTAAGATCCCAAGTCGTGTTCCAGGATGTCTTTAGAATTTAATTGCGATATCCTTTCTAAGTGATTATTTTGTTCAAAAATATTCTGTTTCCTTCAGAGAAAGATACGCTAACTAATAGATCCCTTAAAAACGGTTTCTTGGAAGAAGGTGAAGATCTTAAATTCTTTGCTTTAAGTTCTCTTCTTATTAAATCCATATACCGACCTCTAAAGTTCTTATAAAAGTTTCCTAACTTCGAAGTTTCAGATCAACCGCTCTGAGTTCCCTAAGTTCTTTCGTAACCAAAATCTGAGACAACTCTAGAAAAAATATATCTCAAAACTCTGATATTCAAATCCAATAAAGTTTAGGCAATATCTTGAAAAATCTTAAGTCTATCGATATTTATGAATTTCACTTGCACACCTTAACAATTCCCTCGTTTATTCTTCTCCCCCACCCCTTTTTTGTTTATTTGAGTATCCGTTGCTGTTCTTTCGAATTCCCTCAATCTCCAGACGACTCCAAATCGCGAAATATCAAAATTCAAATTGGTTCCCGAGAATCCCATTCCCTCTCCAGTTTCCAAGCCGCTGTCCAATCGACTGGCCTCTCCGATAACCAATTAAAGTGCAAATGGAACTCCAGACTTCTTAGAAACTTGACTTCCCCCTCTCCCACTAGGGACCGCTGCTTCTTATCCAATTTCGCGGCAGAGGTTTTCCAGTGAATTTTGGAGGAATAATCTGAAACCCCAGAGTTTCGCGTTCCGATTGCAATGGAAAATTACGAAAGTTTCTGTTTCCCAGGAACACGGAATTATGATCGCCCACAGACATAAACATAAACAAAGTTAAGTGCGTGAAGTGGGCGATGGTTGGATCACAGGGGGTGGGGGCGGGGGGTCTTGGAAATTTGTCAGCGTAATTTCGCCAATTCAATTAATGTCCATTTAATGCACAGTGGGCTGAGGGTTCCCCCCGCCCCTCCCCGACAAACCGATTGGCACACAAAAGAGCAACGCAACGCCCCCGCCTCCTTGTTGGAGGGGGTGGGGGGCGGCACAGTAGTTTTCCATTTGCTGCGGGGCCGCCGTTGATTCTGATGACGTTGATGAGATTTAAACGAATTTTTCAATCTTTCCAGTTTCGCTTTTGTTGACGCGAAATTGTCACCGCTGCCGGTCCCCCAGATACAGACTCGTAGTCCCCCCACCCCTCCCCTCGCTACACTCAGATTGGACAATAGCACTTGTGGATTTTTTTTGATTAATTCCCATGCGATGCCGTGCAAATCCCGCGGCGGTCAAATCAGCTGTTTAAGGGCAATGACAGGGGGTGGGGGAGATGGTTTTGGGGTTGGGAGAGAGTACGATCGCCTCAGGATCCCTAGAACAGCTGAGTTTGGGGTCCAACTCTTGTAGGATCCGCTGATCCGTTGGGCTGGGCTTTGGGAACCATTCTTCTTCTATCTGTTGAAGATCGGATTCGACTTTCCGCTTCTTCGAACGAGTAAGACAGACTTTTCAAGATCTTTTCATAGGATTACAGATTCTGAAAGATTCCCATAGCTTTGCTTATGTTTCGGGCTATAGAAAAGTTGTAATCGAGTCCAATTAAATTATTCAAATACTTGCTTATAGAGAATGTAATACAGTGTTGTATATAAGAATCTCTAGAATTTCAGATCCGAAAACTAAAAAGCTTATAAAGTCCCTATAGAAGATATAGTTGAGCTTCTGTTAATACCTTATAGAGGATATAGATCAGCTTCTTAAAAAGTCACTATAGAAAATATAATAAATCAGCTTCTTAAAAAGTCCCAATAGAAAATATAATAGATCATCTTCTATAAAGACTTTATTGAAGATAAAGAGCATCTTCTTAAAATTCCTTATAGAGGATATAGATCAGCTTCTTATTAGTCTATATAGAAGATTTAGATCGGATTCCTCCACTCATTGGGTTGCTAAGCCAGCAAAATCAAAACCTCAAGAGATTTTCCTGTTGCGTGAGAGACCGAACTTTTGACCTACAATAGAAGATAAATTAGATCTTTAACAATTTTCTTATAAATGATATAGAAAGCGATATTATACTTTCATTCCTTTAAAGTACATTCATATCAAAAGTGTATAATTTCGGGATCTCTGATCTCCAGTAATATTTCCTAACTGATATCCTTGCGATTCTCTTAACTGAGAGATTTTTTTAAAGGTCCCTCGAGTTCCCTGCTGTTGTCCTAGAATCTCCACCGGATTAATCATTCCTAACTCAAATCCTTGTGATTCCCGTGGCCCCTCGAGTTCCTTGCTGTTGTTCCTCTCAGCTCTTTAAATCCTTGTGATTCCCGTGGCCTTTTGAGTTCCCTCCTGTTGTCCGGAAAGTTAACTCTCCGATCTCCATCCGATCAAGCGTTCCTAACTCAAATCTTTGTGACATTTCGCAGACTCTCGAGTTCCCTGTTGTGAACCTGAAAGTATCCTCTCTGATCTTTCCTTTCCTGTCCTTTCGTTTCCCGCGGCCTTTTGAGGTTCCTCCTGTTGTCTTTCTTCTCCAGAAACCTCACTTCGCTTCCTCCACGCAAAGGTCGAGAAACCCGGCGCTCTGAATGAGTTGAGCGTCGGCAATCAAACTCAGATTGAGCCGCGCGCCGCTCACTCAATCGGCCGCCGGGAAAGTATAAAAAGCCGGCGGCCGGCAGGGCAGGCATCAGTCTTCTCTGGGAACCGTTCAGCGGACAAGTGAAAGTTTTGTAAACGCCAAAGGAAACCGTGAAAATGAACAAATTCGTTGCCATTCTGCTGTGCGCTTTGGTCGGCCTGGTGAGTAGAGAAGTCCTCCAAAGGATTCTCATCCTATGAGTGTTTGCTTTAAAGGCTTCGGCTGCCGAGTACAAGCTGCGTTCGGCCGAGGACCTGCAGGCCGCCCGCAAGGAGTGCGCCGAGGCCCACAAGGTGACCGAGGCCATGGCCGCCAAATACAAGAGCTTCGATTATCCTGACGACGAGGTGACCCGCGCCTACATCAAGTGCATTTTCAACAAGTTCGAGCTGTTCGAGGACACCCAGGGCTTCAACGTGGACAACCTGGTGAAGCAGATTGGCCAGGGCAAGGACGACAAGGCGGCCCTCAAGGCGGACATTGAGAAATGCGCCGACAAGAACGAGCAGAAGTCCCCGGCCGATGCTTGGGTGTTCCGCGGCTTCAAGTGCTTCCTGGGCAAGAATCTGCCCCTCGTCCAGGCTGCCGTCCAGAAGAAGAACTAAGCAGGAAGTAGGACATTTTGTCATCTTTCAAATTCGTTGCACAATAAAGAAAAAACCACACAAAAAAAGTCCAATTCTTCCGGCTGAGAAAAAGATTTGAAATTTATTTTCCAAGAATTTACAGAAAAACTCACAAAGACGCGCAGACAAACCGGAGAGGTCCTGGGGTTGGTTGAGGTCCTTGGTGTTGATGGTCCCGCCCCCCAAAGGAAAGGCAAAGGCGTGAAAGTTTCGGTTTTTTTATATTTGCAATTTTTTTTTTCATCAGTATAATTTGAATTTTTCTCATTCATAAAATTTTTTAATTTTTAATTTTTAAAAATTAATGTTGATTATTTTTGTGTTTCTTATTTTTTTCGTCGTCTTCTGCGTTTTCCATTTTTTTTCTTTTGCCATTTTTCAAACTTCTTTTCTTTTTTTCAAAAATTCCTTAATTTTTTTCTTTTTCTTTTCTTCTTTTTTTTGCTGTCTCATCTTTTGCAGTTTTTTTTTCGGTTTTTTTGCTGGACTTTTGGAAAAATAAAACTGTGAAAAAAGGTGTTTTGGTGTTGGGAGCTTCAAAAAACATTATAGCCAAGTCAAGAGTGTTTTTTTTTTTTTTTTGTGTTTTATTTTTTTGGGGGGTTTTTTATTTTTCCTTGGTTGTTGTGGTTTTTCTTCCTGCCACTCGAATCTTTCGTTGTTTAAATTTTTTTTTGTGGCATTTTTTTTTTTTTATTCTATTTTTTTTTGCAAAGAAGTTTTGGCAATAAAATAATGTTTTTTGAAAATTATATAGTAAATAAATCTGAAATCAAACAGTGATTGAATTTAACAAACGAGTCGATCACAAAGTTTCCCCCGAGAGGATCCATCACAGCCAGTCGAGCGGTCAGTCAGTCTGTCGGTGGGTGGGGGGCGCAAGGATTCACCCCGACTTACCTTACTAAATGTTATAAAACAATAATCAATAAGGGGAATAGTAGTTGGCGCGTCCACGGTAACCTCTTCTGAAAGGAAACACAGACCGGAATTAGGGAGTGGCCGAAGAAGGAGCACACATCCTGGCCCAAGGCAGGACTGCCCTGGGTACTTACATTGCGCGTCGCGCGCCGCGGAAGGTGGAGTGGCAGCAGGAGCCTCGGGAGGGGCGGGCGCCTCGTCCGCGGAAGCTGCCGCGGGCGAAGCGGTTCGTGGTGGACAGGCCGGGGCGATTGGTCCGCTTCGACATCACCTAGAAGGACCCGCAAATTATATAAAAAGGAAACGATTGAGGATTTGAGTCGGGCTCACCTTGATTTGGCGTCCCCGGAAGAGCGTCTCGTTCATGGCCAGGGCGGTCTCGACGAACTCCTTGGAGCCGAACTCGATGTAGGCGAATCCCTTGGGATGACCGTCAGCCTTGTTGCAAAGTATGGTTACGCGGTTGATGGTGCCACAGCCGTGGAAGTGGGCCTCCAGCTCCTCGGCGGAGGCTCCGTAGTCCACGTTGCCCACGTAGACGGAGCGGGTGTCGATCTCTTGTTTCTCCTCGAGTGAAAGCGGCACAGTGGCCAGACCGGTTGTGGAGCCACCGGCCATTTGTTTGTCCACCTCGGATTGCATTTGCTTGATTTTCTCGGCCTCCTCCTCCATCTCCTTGACGCGGGCCTTGATGGCCTCCAGCTCGGGGTCGATTTGCATGCTGCCTTCTTCCTATTTTATTTTTAAATAATAAAAAAATTTAATTTCCGCAGACAAAGGCAATGCTGGCGGCGGCGGCAACGACGCTTCGAAAATGGCTGCCACTTTGTGGCAAAAATGCGCTCACACACACACACACACATGCATATGGGGAGCTTTTGGTGGGAAGCTTTTGCATTGCGGGCGACGCCAGCGCCGGCAGAGAGGCTGCAAACCAGTTATACATTTGGCGGGACTCTCACCTCGGTTTCAGCAACAATTTCGCTCTCCTGCTCGCCGTTTGTCTCTTCCAGCGACTCCAAGAGCTGATCCTCGTTTAATGTGATATCTTCGTCGGCCATTGTGTGTTTTGTTTATAATTAAAACTGTCTTGAACTTTGGTACGTGGTCGGTGGCGTTGGTAAAGCTTTTCTTTTAACTTTTCTGTGGTGGCGGCTGCACGCGCACGGGGGTGGGGTGATAAAAAAAATTCAATATTAATCAACAAATCTTTTACTACGCCGCGCCGGGGTTAATTATGTGTCATCAATAAAGAATTCCGCACTTACATTTATTTTTTCGGTATAGATAAGAAGGCACAATCACAGATTTGGTGATTTGGTTCTTTTTTTTTCGTCTTTAGTCGCTCAAAATGGCCGCCCGATTAGTGAAATTTTACACGCCGCTGGCTGTGCCCTGCACAAAACACTTTCCACTGTAGTTGGGCGTGTGTATGATCGAGTTGCTTTTGTAAGCCGCACGTTCCTGAACGTGTTGGGTTAAATATATAAATATTTATGTTGTCTTGCAAGTTTAATTAAATACACCACAAAAATTTGCCACAAGTATAAAATTTAATACTCTTCTTCTCGCTCTGCTAAAGTTGCCACACACACAAAACAACGGACCTGCCAACTTGTTCCGCACATACACGCTGCCTTTTGCGTAATCCAAAGAACTTTTTTATAAGAAATACAATTTATCCAACACCAAATATAAAAAAGCCTATCTTAAAATTATCATTAACGATTGGAATACCTAATTTGAGAGTTTTCTTGTGTCAGCTTGCGCAAATGACTGCACAAATCGCAATGTGACCGCTTTATGGCAACGCCGGCAGAAGAAGAAGAACGGAATTAACCTTTTTTAAAAAATGAACGATTCCGAGTCGGAGTACGAAGATGAGGAATATCTAGTGTACGCGGACTTTAAGAACCAATTACCGCCGGCCCAGCTCAAGAGCGAGGATGTAAAAATCATCGGCATCGAGAGCTCCAGTCCTATGGCCGAGATCAACGGCAACATTTTCAAAGGTAAAATCCGCATTCCCGAAAAAAAAAGCTCCAACTTTTTCCCACTTTAGGCACATACGACTTGGCTATGGGCACAAATTTATTCTTCGAAAGAGACGAGAACAGCATACCCGGCGATCCTTTGTTCGAAAACACCTGCAAGCAGCAGTTCCAGTACGTCAACAAGTCCGAAAAGGTCATCAACTTCGAGCTGGTCTACGTGGAAAAAGTCCCCGGCGCCGTCGACCTGAAGGACGTGCGCATCAAGGAAGAAACCGACTCCCCGCAGCCCACCGAGTCCCTCAAGCTAAACATCAACTACAAGACGGCCATCAAGAAGTTCAACGAGGCCGACTAACCCAACAAACATGCAAAACTCCGAGCCGCCGCTGAGCCTCAGCTCCTTCCTGTCCTCCTTTCAATGGGACCATGCAAAAGCCGAGGGAGCCTTCTACCGGGCCGCCAGCTGCCCGGTCAGCGACGACATCGCCAGCAGCTGCGACCTCAAGCAGATCGAGTCCCTCGAGGATCCCCTGCCCAGCGTTTTCGAGCCCGGGGGAGACACGCTGCGGCCCCCGCAGGACCTGCCCGCGGACACAGAGGTTTTCCTCGACACCTACAAGAACATCAAGAAGCACAAGCTCGCCTCGCGCAAGAACCCCTTCGGCAAAAGCCCCTACAACAGCCGCCTGACTCCTTCGCCTGGCACCAAGCCTCCGCCCGCCGACCACGCGGACTTCGAGCTGAAAATCACCGTGCGCGTCTACCGGCCGCCCCGGGCAGCGCACAGCAGCTTCAAAGTGGAGCAGCCCACCTTTGCCGAGGAGTTCGCTGTGCTGGGCAGCAACCGCCTCAGCGACCTGCGCGACCGAATCTCCTGCATCTGCCGGGGCAAGCGCTTCGTGGACATCAGCCACGACCCGGAGGCCCCGCTGCCCCAGCTGGACACCAATCCCGGCTACTTCTTCATCCGCGACACTTTCTACAACGACCTGAGGCACCCGCAGAACTGCGACTACTCGCAGGTTATCCGGGACTGGGCCCCGCGGGCATTGGGCGCCCAGGGGGCCAACTTCAAGGTGGCCGACATGGCGGCCACGCAATTCATCGACCTCACCGTGGCCCCGGGCAGCGCGCTGCAGTATTTGCATCATGGCAACTGCGAGCATCTGATGGTGGTCAGCCAGGTGGAGGTTGTGCTGCCGCACCAGCCATGTCCTGCGGCCCGCGTGTATCCTCTGCTGACGTCCATGAACAGCTACAATCGCCGCACTTGCTTTATGTGTGGGCTAAGGCATTTCTCGTTCATTGTGGAGAAGTCGGTGCGGCAGCTGCACGATCCTTGCTACTTGTGCCGCGAGTGCTTCTTCAAGTTCCACTACATCGACGGGCGGAAGGTGGGGGAATTCAATGCTTACAGGATCTACGATGGGCCCAGCGGGCGCGGCCAGGAGGACGCTTCGAGTGGCCAGCAAGAGGAGGAGGCTGCCGGCTCGAGTGACCAGGAGGAGGAGGAAGGAGGGGCCGCCTTGCCGGAGGACGAGGCAGAGGAGGCCGAGGGTGTTGACTAGCTTAGTTTTATTTTTGATATATAAAATATTCTCGTACATTGCGTAAAGTTGGCTCGCTCGAATCAACCGAAAATCAAAAACCACAACATTAACTTTAACTTTGATTTTTATCAAAAATAAAATACAAAATCAAAATGGCGAGTCCACAAACAGTTGACTGTGGAGGCGGCCAGTGCTGCCAGATAGACAGAAAACAGCTGCTTTAAGCTAGCTTTGCTGGCTTTTTTTCGAATACTTGATAAAAGGCCAAAAATCTAGCTTTAAAAATTAAAAGTTGTTTAGAATTTAGGGAAGAAACTCAGAATACATAAAAAAATATAAAATTCCATTTAAATCGGAATATCATGAAATCAGAAATCATAAAAATAAAATAGTACTTTTTTTCTGGCCAAACTAATTTAGAAATCCTTAGCTCGCAATTTATGAACAGAAAAAAACAGCTAGTTATTTGTTTAGCTTTAAAAATAAAAAGCTGTCGATTTAGAATTTAGGGAAATTAGAAATCGAA
The DNA here is from genome assembly GCA_037075105.1 of Lissocephala sabroskyi. Taxonomy (NCBI): domain Eukaryota; kingdom Metazoa; phylum Arthropoda; class Insecta; order Diptera; family Drosophilidae; genus Lissocephala; species Lissocephala sabroskyi. The sequence continues at coordinate 5,160 of JBAMCP010001079.1, read as the reverse complement.
AATAATATAAAATATTTTATAGTTTAACTTTTGTCTGATTGGTAAATCATGAAATCATAAAAATATAACAATACATTTTCCCGGCCATTTCTTTGGCTCGAAATCCTTGAACAGAAAAAAAGCCAGCTCGTTTTTTGTTTAGCTTTTGTGAGTTTTCAAATCTGGCAACACTGGCTGCCTCCGGCTACGGCGACGGCAGCCGACGCCGACTTAGGAATCATTGAAAACGCCAAGATCCCTGCAGCTCCGACCAAAACCCACAGGAACGTCGCTCCAGTCGTCCGATAATCCTTGCGGTTAATACTTAAGAGAAAGAGTAAAAGCACCCGCGCCTCTTTCTGTATAGGTGGCCGGCGCAGGTGTGTACGTGTACGTGTGTGTGTGTGTGTGCGTAGTCGGAAATGCCAAGTGGGGAAAAGTTGATCCAAGTTTTCTAGCTTGATCTTTGGTTTGTCGAATTTAAAGCTTTTTCTCGTCCTCGATTTGATTAACTTTGGAAAACCAACTCTCTGGGCACCGCCAGATACTCGAGCATGGGAGCCGGAGCCGGCAGCTTGGCCAGCTTCTCGGGCGGCACATGACGCTGCAGGACACGACGGCACAGGTCCTGCAGAGACGGCAAACTCAAATACCGACTCAGCGGGTACTTGAGGATGACCGGAAACGGCGGTTGCATTTCGTTGGGAACTTTCACAAAGCACACGAAATTGTCATTAGTACAGCGATGCAGAATGTCCTTGATCATGTCCACTATGGAGTCGTACTTGAGCTCCTCGAAATGCCAGAACTCCTCGCGGTACTCCAGCCGGTAATGCAGCGTCACATTGACAATCCGAAAGCTGAGCGTGAACTGCGAGCCGCTGGTCTCGGAGTCGCGCACTAGGAACGAACCGGTTGGCTTGTCGCTCAGCTGGCGCTGGGCATCCCGGCGGGAGATCTCGCCCCAGTACCAAACTTGGCTGCAAACGAATCTCGTTAAGCAAAATCGGAGGAGAGCGATTGCAGGACTCACTTGAGCATCTCGGAGCAGGCCTTGTACATGACCTCGTTGGGTCCGTCGGCGGGGCGTTGCAGCCACTTCTGGCTGATGAAGCGCATGTAGTCATGGGTGAAGGGCAGCGTGGGCTCGAGGCGGGGATGGGAGACGAATTCGTAGGCCGCATCTTGGGTGCCGCCGCCGTCGGCCTCACAGTCATCGCCGTCGCCCATGGAACGCCAGTTGCGCAGGGAGCTCAGGCGCAGGCCCATTTTCTTGCGTATGCGCTGGAACATGTTCTTTTTGTCCCGCCGCTTGCGCAGGGCTCCGCTGGCGGCCGCCTCGGTGGTGGACGGGGGCGGCAAGTGGTGACTGGCGGCACTGGGGCCAGCGACATTTTCGGCTGGGTCGTTGTTGTTGTTCTGGAGCTGGAGGACGCCTGTGGAGCTGGAGCTGCCTGATAGGGTGGACTCGGACTTTTTGCGGCGGGTCAGGGAGTGGAACCAGCCGACTCGCTTTTCCTTTGTTGTAGGCGTGGCGTTTCCACCCGTTCCGCTTGCATTGTTGTTGTCGTTGTTCATTGGAGCTGCACTTGAATGGGTTGCAGAAAGCTTTAGTTTTTCTCTATCACATAATTGCTTTGCATTTTGTATTCTGTTTTCTTGTTGTGAATGTGCTGGATTTTCCACACTTTTCTTGGACTGCAAGAACAACAAATGACGAAAACCAGGGCTGACGCGTAAGGTTACTGCAGCCCTCGTCGACTTTGACAGGGCTGCATTTCTGTTATTTCGTTTAGCAAGTGGACAGTGCAAGAATAATTTAAATTCTCAGGCGATCCTTTGTTTAGATTGAGTTGGCAGCTCTGCGGAAAACTATCCAAGTATCACAATTTTTCACTGATTGTCCGTCCACCAACATGGCCGCGAAAGTGGACTTGTCGCAGTTTTTCACAGACCAACGCAGGCAGGCCTTGATTTTCATCCAATCCAAATGGTCAACTGTGGCCTGCGCCATTCGTCACATCGAACAGGTCTTCGAGTTGGTAATTTTCTACAAAAACAACAACGGTGTATGTTTGGTTTTTCATTTTTCCTACTCTCCCCACCCCTAGGAAAATATTGGCCTGCTGACCAACGATGATTGCTTCCTACCACCAGGAGAGTCTATCAAAATCCTCCAATACGTGGAGTCCCTCAAGTAAGCGACGCCCGCCAAGCCGCCACAAAATTATACCCGGATTTTCCTTTCAGGGCAACTCGCTTGACCAGCAATGCGGAGGAGACCAGACAAGTGGAGGAGGCTCCGCCGGTGAAATCAAAAAAGCGCAAAAATCGCTCGGTAGATGTGGACGAAAGCATCTCCAGTTCGGCCCCCAAGATGGCCAAGCGCAGCAAAGCCTCGCCCGAGTCCACAATCACCGAGGAGTCGCAGGTCCTCAAGAAACGTTTGAGGAAACCGAAACAGAAAAAGGTTTCCTCTGAGACAGAGGAAGAACCAAGACAGGACAAGACACCCAGGGAAACCAGAAAATCCTCCCGTGTGACAAGGAAAAGCCACAAGTTTTTCGATGAGGATCAGCCTGAGTCGCAGGAGGACAACGAGGAGCAGGCCATCACCTTCCATTCCCAGCTGGAGTCGCTGGACCCCAAGAAGCCTCGCGTGTTTCTGCTGCGGCTAAAAAGCCCCGGGGCGAATCTCCAAATACTCGAGAACATTGTGATCTCCGAGGCCACAACCACATCCACGCCCAAGGAGAAGGAAACCAAAACGCCAGAGGATCCTCCGGAAGTCCAAACCGCAACCGAAGAGCCAAACATTCCCGTGGAAAAAGATGAATTGGAAGGCTCCTTGACGGTGTCCACCAGCGCGGTCGATCCACCGCAAGACTCCATCGATGTGTCGCCCAACTCCCCCGAGATGAAGTTGGTCGTGGACGACGAGGACTTGCCGCTCAGCAAACTCAAGCCCGCCAGCCTGGTGGAGTCCGAGGACGACGACGTCGTCTTCCTGGACGACTCCAACTTGGACTCCGACGAGGCCTCGCTGAGCGAGACCCGCAGCACCCGCCAGAGCCTGAACGACACGCAGCCTCTGGTTTTCCCGCCGCAGCTGAACAAGAACATTTACTTCAAGCTCTACAGGATCCGCGAGAAGTCCTCCAGCGGCACTACGGGCCTGCTGACCGGCAGCTGCGTCTACTGCAACCGGCGCACCAAAATGATGACCATCCGCATTCTCTGTGAGTTGGGAGCTGAGCAAATTGGCCAGGATATTGATTGTTTTTTTGCAGCCTGCCCGACTAAGGATCGCATGGCAGTGCAAGGATATGTGACGAATATAGACGACTCCATGCAGAGGACCCAACTGATCAATGTGAAGTTCCAGGAGCTCATCAGCCCCCGCGAGGCCAGCGCCATAATCGTTTGAAGCTCGGATTTAATAAGGATTCCCAATAAAAAACTAGCGAGTATAACAAGGATGCAGGCGGTCGGGTCGGCCTATTTGGCATGCTTCTTGAGCTCCTCGAGCAGAGCCTCGGCCTCCTCGGCGGTCTTCACGCGCAGCAGCATCAGGCAGGACTTCTCCTCGGGCGTGGGCATCCCCCCAATCAGCACATTGTTCTTGGGCTTGAACTGCATCGGCATGCCCTCGCTGAGGATCAGGTTGATCAGGATGTTGCCCAGGTTCGTGTCGGCCCGCACAATCAGCTGCACCTTCTCCGAGTCCTTCACGGGCTTCAAGTACAGCGTGCCCACGCCGCGGTCCGCGTAGCTCTCGCCCTTCTTCACGAACACCTTGCAGCGCTTCGAGTAAATCGCGTCGTCCTCCTTGACCTTTGAACAGAGAAACTTTAGAGCTCGTCCTTGTAAATCCTCTGGCCCGGCTTACCTGGGAGAACTCCACTTTGGGCGGAGTGTCTTCTTCGTCGCCTTCAGCGGCAGCTTCGTCTGCGGCCGGCGGCTTGATGTTGCTGAAGGAGAAGCCCGAGCTGCCGAAACCGCCAAAGCCTGGAGGCTTGGACTCCGTGGCGGAGCCAGCGGAGAAGGTGAATCCCGTGCCAAAGCCATTGGCCTTGGGCGGCGAGGCCACGCTGGCCGGCTCAGCAGGCTTCGCGCTCTCCGGCGAGCTCAGGCTGAAGAAGCCCGGCTTGGGCATTTCCAGCGTGGAGGCCGGCGGCTTGGGGGAAGCCAAGCCCAAGATGCCGCCAGCCGGAGCGGGCTGCTCCTTGGGCTTGTCTGGCGTGGCGGTCGTCGGCTTCGGGCCAAACGAGAAGGTCTTGGCGGCCTCCTGGCCCGCTGGGGTGGAGCTGGCGCAGGAAGTCATGGGCTTGAAGCCGAAGGAGAATGCACTGGCGCTTGTGGCGACTGAGCCGACCGCCGGCGCCTCTGGCTTTTTGTCCCCAAAGATGCTCGTGGTGGGGGCTGAGGCGGCCGGGGTTGGCGTCGACTTGAAGCCGAAGGAGAAGGACGGCGTGGTGGCCGTGGAACTTGTACTGCTGGCGGTGCTGGTGGTTAGCGTGGGCTTGGGTCCAAAAATGGACAGGGTGGCGGCCACGCTGCTGGTGGTGGGCGGCTGGCCAAAGAACAAAGCTGGCGGGGCATCCTGAGCTGATTTCTGTGGTTCGTCGGCGGATTTCTTGGCTGGCGGCGGCAGGCTGGCGGCTTCTTCTTTCAACGCGGCCGCTGCCTCCTCGTCCAAACTCTTTAGATGCTTTTTGTAATCCTCAAAAACCGGACTCAGATCGCAGTAGGAATTCTCCTCCACACTCTTCTTGACGAAGGTAACAAATGCTTGATTGAGGTCGTTGACCAGCTCCTTGTAGGTTTTCCTGTCGCTGCTGCTGTTGGTGGAGTTTGTGGGGGCGTCGGTGGGCTTGTCGGTCACGCTGGCGGAGATCATGGGCCGCTTGGCCTTGTGGTCCATGGAGTCGGTTTTGGCGCCGAAGGACAGCAAGGAAGTTGGTGGGTTTTCCTTGACGGAAACCGCTGGAAGCGTTGAGGGGGCCGCGCTGGTGGTCACGGAAGTGTTGAGCGTGGCCGTGGTGGTGACCGAGCTGAGGAACGAGAACGAGGGTGAGGGGCTCACGTCTGAGCTCGAAGAACTGGAAGCGGCTGGAGTCAGTTTGCCTAGAAATGCAAACTGAGAGCCGGCGGCGCCCGGCAAGGTGGCCTCGGGGTCGG
>JBAMCP010001078.1:0-28326 GCA_037075105.1 Lissocephala sabroskyi | reverse complement strand
TGCAGGCAGATCGAGTTTATCTTTTTTTTCCGATGCCACGCCCCCTTTCCGCCCTAATCAAAAAAGTTGTTTAAAAAGTTGCTTAATAGCTACAATTTTGAAAATAGAGCAAAAGTTTGTATGGAAGAAGGGCGGAGATTATGAATACCTTTCGTTTGGTACCGAATTTGTTAAAATCCGTTTATAATCAACGGAGTAGGAGTCTTGTGTGAGCGCTTGATCAGTACAGACGTACGACCGCATTATCGCGATTCAAAGCAATACCCCGAGATTAAGAACCAAAACAAACAAAATTAAAAGAACAAAAAAAAAAACAAAGGCGACGCCGTTATGTCGCCACGTCCACCGCGAAAACGGCAAACAATAGACACTGGGCAGAGCATATGCTCTGTTTCCAACTATTTTTCGCCACTACAAACTGTTGACGATTCTAACTGTTCTGATAAGAACGACGATGGAATAGAGCAAATTGTCACCAAAAAGAAAGAATTTATTCCACCAATTACGGTGCTTAAGTGCACAGTGGATCAAATACACAATATTTGTAAAGAAATAAATTGCATTAATTACTCGATCAAAAAAATTTCAATTGGAATTAAACTTCACTGCGTGGAAATGTATGACTATAAAGCAGCCTGTCGTTATATGTCCGGAAAATTCGAGTATTTTTCCTACGCAATCAAAAATAATAAGCCGTTCAAAGTTCTGCTTTTTGGACTGGAGAAAATGGACCCTATCATGCTCAAAAGTAAGCTTATGTGCATGGGGCTGCAGTGCTTAGAAGTCAAGATCGTGGAAAAAAAGAGGCCCAATAACACTTCCCTAGTCATCTTCGTTGTGTACTTTGTGAACAAATCAATTACCATCAATAAGCTAAGGAAACAACACCCTGCCATCAATCACGTAAGAGTCAAATGGGAATATCAAAAGCGGAACAGTAATAGGATCACGCAGTGCTACAATTGCCAAATGTTTGGCCATGGTTCAAGTCAATGTGCCGTAAAGCCTTATTGCTTAACATGTGCGGGAGCTCACAAAACGACCGACTGCTCGGAAAATTCTACTATTAAATGTGCGAACTGTAACGGCCCTCACAAGTCAAACTTTGCTAATTGCCCAAGCAGGTTAAGTTATCTTAATTTAAGATTCCAATTCAAACCAACCCGCGGAAAGCCGCCACCACCAGCTCCTAGACCACCCCGGCTAGGCAGTACGGAGGATTTTCCCAATCTCAATCGTCATAATAATAACATAACGTCTGCAAAGCCTACCTGGACCAAGGACGTTCATGTTAGTAATTCCAACAAAAATGACGATCTCTTCACTCTCGAGGAGGTCAAAAATCTCACATTCGAGTTGATTCGTAATTTAAAAAACTGCAAATCTAAGGCAGATCAATTCGAGGTTATCACCTCATTAGCATGCAAATTTCTTACATAATGCTCGACAAACTTTATATTGTAACTTGGAATGCCAGAGGCATAAAGGGGAAAAAAGATGAATTTTTTAGTTTTCTCATTAAGAAAAATATTGATATTTGCCTTCTTACCGAGACTTGGCTTAATAATAATTGCTCAATTAAACACACTAATTTTCACTGCTACAGGCTTGATCGAACCACTAGTAGGGGGGGAGGGGTAGCCATTATAATAAAGAAATCTATTTGCCACCAGCTGCTACCTCTCCCCAACACGAAAAGTATAGAATCTATTGGCATTAAAATATCAGATTCTACAGGAACCACCACCACAATTTATTGTTGTTATTTTCCGGGAGGTAACGCAGACCCTGACAAAAAACAAATATTTAAAGCTGACCTTGGATGTCGGACAAGCACCAGTGGAAACAATATAATTGGTTTGGACTTAAACAGCCGCCATCGTCTGTGGGCTGCTCCAGAGCAAATTCCTGGGGGAATATTCTAAATGATTTTATAGTGGCGCAAGGTAGTTATTTGTCTTTTCCAGCAAGCCACTCATATATTCCAGCTAGTAGTAGGAGTCACAGCTCCACACTTGATTTATTTGTTACAAACCACTCCCAGCTCTTATCTAATACCATTGCAATAAACGACCTAGGCACTGTTAATTCATTTCTCTATGTATTTAAGAATGCTAACTGGGTTCAATTTGGAAATACGATCGAAGCGCTGCTACCAAGCACGGACCTCATCCCAACCGCCAGCACAGTCGAAATCGACAACCTAATCATATTTTTTAATGAAGTTATTAGTACAGCAAAGGAAAGCAACATCCCAAAAAAGGTTATTAGTTATGCTCCTAAACCCCTTCCGCAGAATACAATATCCCTCATCAAAAGCAGAAATAGATATCGTAGAAACTGGCAGAGATACAGAAATCGAGCCGACCTTATCTATTTCAAATGGATAGGTCAACTTATTTCTCAAAAGATTTTCCTATTCAGAAACGAATCCTGGAACAATCTTCTCTCATCGCTCGACAAAGGTTCTTCACCCTTTTGGAAATTAGCAAAAGTCATAAAGAAGAAACAGATAGACATTCCTACACTTAAATTTAATTCAACTTGTTTTTTCACCCCGGAGCAGAAAGCCGACATATTGGCTCGCACGTTTAGCGAGAACCATAACCTTTCGAACAACCCTGGGGACCAGTCCACAAATGCAGAAGTAAGCACTTTTATCAATTACTTAGACTCAATTTCTCCAAGTCCAGAAGAGTCCTATTTTACAAATGTATCTGAGATCTCAACAATCATTAGGAATCTCAAAAACAAAAAATCTCCGGGCCTGGACAGTATTGAGAATATATGTCTCAAAGCTCTTCCTCGCAAGGGACTCCAGTGGCTCACAAAAATAATTAACGAATGCCTTCGGTTTGGTTATTTTCCTAATATATGGAAGCTATCTAAAGTTATTCCGATAAAGAAAGCTAAGAAGCCCGCTGACTCCCCTACTTCCTACCGACCTATTAGCTTGTTATCTTCGATAAGCAAAGTGCTGGAAAAGATAATAAAAAAGAAGCTCTCAAATTTCGTAGAAGAGGCTAATGTCCTGCCACCTCAACAATGCGGGTTTCGCAGCGAACACAGCACCCTACATCCACTTGCTAGAATTAAAAGAATTATTAAAACCAATTTCGAAAATTCAAAGTCAACGGGCATGGTACTGTTGGACATCAAAGCTGCCTTTGATTCGGTCTGGCACGATGGCCTGTTATATAAAATGAAGTTGCTAGACCTCCCTCCTGAACTCATAAAAATAATTCAGAGCTTCCTCAAAAATCGTTCCTTCGCTGTCCATATTGGGAAAGCCAAATCAGTAGCGATTGAGATAGGAGCAGGTTGCCCACAAGGTTCCTGTCTTTCACCTCTTCTATACAACATATATACTTCCGATATTCCTACATTGAACGAATGCACTACGTCTATTTTTGCAGACGATACCTCTGTTTTATGCTCTGGTACTCTAGCTATAGACATTACCGAAAAGCTCCAGGCAGCAGTTGAATTATTGACATCAAATTTTTCCAAGTGGAGAATTATGGTAAATGCGGACAAAACGCAAGCAATATTTTTCTCCAGGAAGCGTAAAAATATATTCCTCCCGACTAGCCATATTAATCTAAATCTTGTCGATGTTAAATGAGAAAGCAAAGTAAGGTACCTAGGCCTAATGCTAGATACTAAGCTCACATTTAAGGATCACATCCAATTTGTTAACGGAAAAATCAACACATTAATTCGTGTGCTATACCCGTTCATTAATAGAAACTCTCGCCTTAGCATAGAAAATAAAATGTATTTGTTTAGATCAATCTTCCAAGCCATCATATTTTATGGAGCCCCCGTCTGGTCAGATGTTGCCAAATGCCATATAAATAAAATTAAAGTTACCCAAAATAAAATTTTAAAAATGATTTTCAATTTGCCCTGGCATTTCTCCACTATAGATTTGCATCAAATCGCTAATATTGAACTTGTACAAGATAGACTTGCTAGACTTAATTTAAACTTTAGAAATAGATGCCTGCGGTCTACCTATTCCCATATTAATAATATAGCATAATATAGCATAAGTAGTTTTTATTTAGTAGAAATAAGTTTTTAGTCGTAAGTGTTTCATGGGGTTTTTGTTAATAATTTTTTCCCCGTTGTTTCTAATTATCACAAATAACATATCATATTATAAACACCATTATTATTTCTCAGTAGAAAAGAATATTAAGTCTGAACTCTGTAATTTATGCAAACCAAACTCACTTGTAAATACGAATATTAATTTAAGTGAATGAATTGAATTGAATTGAATTGATTGTGATTCATGTTTGCTGAACTGGACAAAGGGCTTGCTACTTATTTGCTGGCTCTTCTGATTGCTTCTTCGTGAGACCCGTCATTTCCCTATGTTATCTGCTGAGATTTGTTTATTACTAGCGATTCGTCTCACTGGGTATTTAAAATTAGGCGCCTCATTGTGGTACTGCCACATCGGTGGGCTTTATGACAACTCTATAGAGCTGCCACTTGATTTTACTATTTATAGGGCTGCCACATAGTTGAACTGCCAAATTTATGCTTGTCATTTCGTGTCGCTGAAATTTTGCCGCAACAATTTATTTGTGCGCTTGCAAACAAAATTTCTAAGATTTTATAAGCCCGATATCGAAGCATAGCACGCTGTGCTCACCCGTATACTTCAAGCAACCAAACAGCAAATCAAATCTCACAAAATGCCGTCTCTAGAGGTTAGCGTAAACAAAGTCATTGTGCACCCGCTTGTACTTTTATCCGTGGTCGATCACTTCAATCGCATGGGCAAAATCGGCAACCAGAAGCGCGTTGTCGGTGTTCTCCTTGGTTGCTGGCGTTCCAAGGGCGTCCTCGATGTGTCCAACAGCTTTGCAGGTAAGTGCCTCCAACTGCCTCTACCAAAATTCGTTTTCAAATTGCCTTCAATGCAGTGCCCTTCGACGAGGATGATAAGGACAAATCAGTGTGGTTCCTAGACCACGACTACCTGGAGAACATGTACGGCATGTTCAAGAAGGTGAACGCCCGCGAACGAGTTGTGGGCTGGTACCACACGGGCCCCAAGCTCCACCAAAACGACATAGCCATCAACGAGCTCATCCGTCGCTATTGCCCCAACTCCGTGTTGGTCATAATCGACGCCAAGCCCAAGGACCTAGGCCTGCCCACCGAAGCCTACATAGCCGTCGAGGAAGTGCACGACGACGGCTCCCCCACCAGCAAGACTTTCGAGCATGTGCCCAGCGAAATTGGAGCCGAAGAAGCCGAAGAGGTCGGCGTCGAGCACCTGCTCCGCGATATCAAGGACACCACCGTGGGCAGTCTCTCGCAGAAGATCACGAATCAACTGATGGGCCTCAAGGGCCTCAACGCCCAGCTGCGCGACATCAAACAGTATCTGCAGCGCGTGGGCGACGGCAAAATGCCCATCAACCACCAGATCGTCTACCAGCTGCAGGACATCTTCAATCTGCTGCCCGACATAACCAGCGACCAGTTCACGGACACCATGTACGTGAAGACCAACGACCAAATGCTGGTGGTCTACTTGGCGTCGATGGTGCGCTCGATTATTGCCTTGCATAATTTGATCAACAACAAGCTGGCGAACCGGGACGCTGAGGAGGGCAAGAAGAGCGGCGACGACAAGGACGGCAAGGAGAAGAACAAAGACAACAAGGACAAGGACAATAAGGAAACTAAGGAGAAGGACTGCGCATCCAAGGACAAGAAGTCGGACGAGAAGTCCGACAAGAGCAAGGATGAGGGCGCCAAGAATGCCAAGAAATAGGAGCGAAAGAAAAAGCGCAAGCCACGTCGTAAGCGTAGAAAGCAACCGCCGCAGGATAACCAACAAAATCCCTAGCCAAGCACCAGCAACCGAAGCGATTGGAGGTGGACCAGCTGCAGGAACCCACAATAGTTTTAAATCGCCCCTGAAATTCGTATTTAAAATTCTCCTTGGCCCCCTCCATCTCTGATTTTGCTTTGCTTTGCCACTAACTCCAAGTTTCTGTGTAATTAAACAAAAAATTATAAACTATTTGTAATGCCAAATGGAAAATTAACTAAGCCTTTCCGCCCAGTGTGCGGAAAGCGCCTGCGCCGACGCCAACACCAGAACGTCATTTCGCCAGCTGCTGGCCAGCAGGCAGGGCCATTGACAGTCGACCCAGCAGCAAGTGCGTTTCAATTTTTGCTCCTAAAAGAACCGCTGGAAAATCCTTGTAAATTTTGTTAATTCAAAGGGATTTAATTTCTCCTGCTTGTCCAGAACGAAATCCAGGTTGAAGGTCTTGGAAAACTCGCGATTGAGGTTTATCGCTTCACCTGTTGAATTCTTTTAGTCGCGACGTTCTAGGGAAAAATCAATATTCCCGCCCACCCCCACGAGTGATAAGCGCTTTGTGTTGGCTGGAAAAGCCTTCAGTCGACACGTGCGAAGTTCGTTTTAATTGCAGGCGAAAAAACTGTGGCGACCCTGAACTTTGAACTCCGCCAGGCTACGCAATGGCCAGCAGAAACCGTGGACCATCGGTAAGTTGAGTGTCCTTCGCCACACGCAAATCTATCAATCGCCTAAAAGCGTCGCCCGGCCAAAGTCAAGGCAATTAGCATGCAGGGCACAAACCGCCGCCGCCGTCACAATTGTTGCTGTGGTTATTGCAATTGCGTGCCCGGTTAGCCTCGGCCGGGCCAGCTAGTTGGCCGAGGCAAGCGGCGGCGATTCATTAGTTGTTTTATTTCCAGCCAGCCAACCGGGCGGATGACTTGGCTGCCAGCGCCGCTCTGCTGAAATCATCGCCCAACATTTTGGAGAACTTCCCCTACGACGACTTCCAGCTGGAGCACGCCCAGCTCAAGCGCATGGCCACCTCGCCGCCAGCGGCCTTCAAGCCGCGCCCAGCCTCGCCCAAGTTCTGTGAGACCCTCGAGCGTCATGCCTTCATGAAGAACGTGATCAACACTCGCCCGGGGCAGCTGGGCCCCAGCGAGCGGCGCTACTCCTCCCCCGGCGAGAAGGAGGCTCAGGTAAGGCGCAGCCTCGAGGAGATCTCGAAGGACATCAAGGAAATCGAGCAGTTCCTCACCGCCACCGAGCAGGTGCTCCAGCGCGAGAAGGAGGCCGAGCAGGCCGAGCCCGCCCCGCCCCGGCGCCCGCGCCACAACCCCAACAAGGAGAACAAGACCCCCAGTCCCGTGAAGAAGATCAACTTCAAGATCAACGCCTACAAGCCGCCCCAGCGGCGCCAGCGCCAGAACAGCCCGCGTTTCTACTACTCCCGCCTGTATTTCCGCAACGGGCGCATCGGCTGCGTGGAGGCCGAGAAGCAGGCCAACAACATCGAGAGCACCCATGCCTTGGTCAAGCACATCCTGCGCTACGAGCACGAGAAGCCGCTGGTCAGCCCGGAGAGCGTGCGGCGGGTGCTCAGCGGCCAGGCAGGGCCCTCGCGTCGCTCCTCGCCGCCGGCCATTGAGATGACGCCACTGCCGGGGGCCGTGCCGCTGGAGGCAGAGCGGGCGGCCGAGCTGGCTGCGGCCACTGGCCAGGTGGTCCTGCCGGCCTCCCCCAGCGAGGAGGACTTGGCGGACAGCGTGTCGCAGCCAGTGCTCGAGGACGAGGACGAGCAGGACGTGCAGATCTGCTACAACGAGTCGCCCGAGCTGCAGAACGAGGACCGCAACATGCGGCCCGCCCGCTCGCCTTCCCTCAACGACAGCGAGATTGTGGCCGTGGTGGAGCCCGATGAATCTGAAGTCCTAGGCTGCCACAGCCAGAGGCTGAGCAGCGCCGGCAGCCTGGACTCCCAGGGCCAGCAGTTCCTAAGGGACCAGGTGCGGCATTTGGTGCGCCGCTTCACCGCCCGCGCCAACAAGATCAAATCGCGCATCGAGCAGCCGCCCACCCCCTCGAGCAGCACCAGCTCGCCCTCCCCACCGCCGCCGCCGTGCAACAAGAGCCTGCATCCCAGCCCCCAGCACAAGGTGAGGGTGGTGCCGGCCGGCCAGTCGCCCCACCGGGGCAGGCTCTTCGAGGCGGATACTCCGCGCTCGAATGTGTGGCTGTGCTCGAGCCTGTGCGGGGCCAACAATGACGAAAGGACCTTGGATCCGCAGGGGAAGATCTATATATCTTGGCTGTGCGTGGTGTCGATATCCTTTCTGTACAATGCCTGGGTGATTCCGCTGCGGGCCTCCTTCCCCTTCCAGACCAAGGAAAACACCAACATTTGGCTGGCCTGCGACTTCTGCGCCGACATTATCTATCTTTTGGATGTGGTCTTCTTCAAGCACCGGGTGATGTATCTGTTCGAAGGATTCTGGGTGAAGAACAAGAACCTCACCAGGAAGAATTACATGCGCAAGCTGCAGTTCAAGGTGAGCCCGCCACCACCCAAAGGATCTTGTCTTAAACTTTTGTTTGCTTTTAGCTGGACTTGCTGGCTTTGCTGCCGCTGGAGCTGTTCTATTTGAGGTACGGGACTCAGGCGGTTTGGCTGCGCTTTCCGCGGTTCTTCAAGATCCAAAGCTTCTGGGAGGTCTTCCGCCTGCTGGACCGCGTCATCTCCTCCCCGCATTTCGTAGGTTTCTCTTTCCTTTTCTCATTCTCAAATTGACTAATGGTTTCCTCCGGCAGGTGCGCGTGGCCAAGACCCTCACCTATATGCTCTATATGATCCACATAACCGCCGCCCTGTACTACGCCTACAGCGACTACCAGGGCCTGGGCGGGAACCGCTGGGTGTTCAGCGGCAAGGGGCATCCTTATGTGCGGTGCTTTGCCTTCGCCACGAAAACGGCCACCTCGATTGGCAAGAACCCCAAGCCGGAGCGCCAGGGCGAGTACGTCTTCATGACCGTGGCCTGGCTGATGGGCGTGTTCGTCTTTGCTTTGCTCATTGGCCAGATCCGAGACATCATATCCACGGCCACGCGCAGCAAGCACGAGTACCGCCAGCTGGAGGACGAGACGCTCGAGTACATGCGGCGCCTCAACCTCTCCAACGAGGTTCAATCGCGGGTCAAAATGTGGTTCCAGTTCACCTGGGAGCAGCAAAGGACCCTGGGTAAGTCAAGGAATCAACTCAAATCCCTTCCTCGATTAATATAATTTGCCTTGCCAGATGAATCGAACATTTTGGACTCGCTGCCCATCAACCTGAAGACCGACATAGCCATCTCCGTGCACATCCACACGCTGTCCAAGGTCCAGCTCTTTGCCGACTGCGAGGAGGCTCTGCTCCGGGATCTGGTGCTGAAGCTGCGGGCAGTCACCTTCCTGCCAGGCGATTTCGTCTGCCGCAAGGGCGAGGTCGGCCGGGAAATGTACATTGTCAAGCTGGGCCAGGTCCAGGTCATGGGAGGACCCCACAGCGATGTTGTCCTCGCCACCCTCACCGAGGGCTCTGTGTTCGGCGAGATCAGCCTGCTGGGCATCAACGGGGCCGACCGCCGCACGGCCGACGTCCGTTCCAAGGGCTACTCCAATCTCTTCGTCCTCTCCAAGTCGGATCTGAACGAGGTGATTGCCTACTACCCCAATGCCCAGGCCATTCTCAAGAAGCGGGCCCGCCAACTAATGCGCAAGAATGCGGCCCGCGAGCGCGAGGAGGAGCGGGAACGCGTGCGCAGTGCTTTGAAGGCCGATGTGGTGATTGGCAATCCCAAGACTCCGGAATCGCTGCCCAAGCTGCTGCACACGGTCATCCAGGCTTTGCCTTATGAGTCGCCGGCGGTTATGCTGATCACCCGAGGCTCGAAGCGGATGCGGCGCAAGCGGCAGTCGCTGCCCATGGAGACGATTGCGGAGCCCTGCCTGGAGCTGGGGGCGGTTGGTGGTGGGACCAGGGATAGTTTTCTGCTGAAGCCTGGGCGTGGGTCGCCGGATTTGCTTTCTTCCATTCAGCAGGAGCTGAAGTCGAAGAACAAATTCATCAATCTCACGGACTCGGAGAAGGCGCTGATTGTGTCCGCCGAGGGCGGCCAGGATGTGGTCTAGGGGCCAAATTACAAATACTTTACCTTCTGCACAATAATCTGCGATATGTCAAGAATTGTTTATAGATGTTTGCTTAAAAAAATCCCCACAAAATAAAGAGAAATCGGGAAAAAAAAACCGCCCATTTTACCATTGAAATGAGATAAGGCAGAAGGACCTCCAGCCGATATCTGATTGAAGTTGAAGTCTTGAAAGATTAAAGACCAAAAACACTCGATCTAAAAACGGATAAGATCAAATCTCCGCGCTGAGAGAGATTGACTTTTTTAAGCTTATCTTCCCTGGACTCTTGACCTGAAGAACTCTTAAGATGAAAGAGATTTATACTCTTTCCCTGACTTAAAGAACTTTTAGAACCCTTCTGACTCTTAGGATCGTTTAAAACTAGAAACTGTATGACTAATTTTAGACTTCAAAGGCGATATTACCTCGAACAGATAGCTGATTGAAGTTATATCGAATCAAGTAATTCTGCGGAGCTCTAGGAAGATTAAAGAGCAAAAACTATATCGATCTGAGAACCAATAAGATCATATATCCGCGCTGAGAGAGATTGATTTTTTTAAACTCTTTATATTCCTTCCCTGGACTCTTAGAACCCTTTTGACTTAAAGAACTCTTAGGACGAGATAGATTTATATTCTTTCCCTGACTTAAAGAACTTTTAGAACCCTTTTGAGTTAAAGAACTTTCAGGATCTTTTAAAACTAGAAACTGCATGATTTATTTTAGACTTCAAATGTGAATTTTGATTGAATACTCCTTCAGTTTGTTGGCAGGCTAAATCGTGAATTCAGTCCTTTTCTAAATGTTAGAAATCAGCTAAGGCTAACACTCCAAAGACCTCCGCCATCTAGGAGTGGATGTCCTTATAATGCTTCTCATCCTCATTTCTATCCAATTTAATCGAATAATGACCGATCAGAGAGCCCTCAACATCAGCCTGTCCATCCGGATTGAACTGAGGTCCGTCGCCAATATCCTCGGTCTCCTCCTTCACCACACGATAGCCGCCCTCATCTGCCACATAATGCACTGTCCTCCTCACATAGCCATCACTGTAGCTGTAACGCCCCGTGACCTTGCCATTCTCGCGGGTCTCCTGGCGGCTGATCTGGCCATCGTTGATCTTGTCGTCGATATTGGAATTGAATCCATATTGGGCACTTTCGTTCTGCTGTCTCTCGATTTCTTCCTCTTCGGGGGTCTGTAAGCAGCAGAAGCAAATGGCGAATGTTCAGAAATTTTGCATTTTTAACGAAGCCGACGAGGCCAGCAGGCCTCTTAATTGATGGACCCTCCACCCGCCCATGTCGGAGGCCGTGAGTCGGGCTGGCTCACCGCGAGATACTCTACGATTTCCCTGTCATTGATTGATCGATCGCTCGATTTGAGGTCGTTGCGTCGGCAATCAATTTAGTTTCCCAGCAGCGTCGCCGACGTTATCTCCGGACCCAAATCGGTCGATGATTCAACTCGCCCGCTGTCGGAGCAAAACTGCAATTGAGACTTTCAACCATGACGAATGGAGGGAGGAGTTTCAGATTTGTGGGAGGTTAAAAATGAAAATAACGTTAGTCACGTATTTCGAAGTTCCTCCAAAAATGGCAAGGGAAAGTGGACAGAGCGGTTCTTAAATTCCCGGAAGCCCCAAAGAATCTTCAAGTCACGTATGAAGTTTCTCTCTGCCGGCCGTGTAGGGTGTTTGAGGGGCCCACCTAGCCGCATATGCAAATCGCAAACTACAAGGCAAATTGATATTGATAAGTGAACCGTTCAGGTCGTCGGTGTTTTTAATTAAGCGGCACACAAAACCTGAAATCTTGGGCTTGTTGTTTCGCCGGGGCGCGGGCAAAACGGGCTGAGTAACATCATCGGAAGCCGGGGCCCGGCCACTCTCAGTCGCAATTGTTTAAAGCAACCGAACGGACGTGCCAAAAACCAACTTCAAACTTCCAAATGGGTAGGTAATTCCGTCGAAATGCGGAACCCACTCCCAAATCGGAGAGTGAAAGAGTTCACTCAACTTAACCCCGCTCTCTTTGCATTTCCGGTGCAGCCAACCACAGAAACTTAATGGTCCTGCTGCTGATTGGCGCCTGCGTGGCCGCCGCCTTGGCAGCCAGCGGTAAATAACCCAAAGTTTGAAGTATACAGCCGAGGTTATTAATTGGTTTATTTTGTAGACTGCCCCTCGCCGTCGAAGGTTTTGAACTGCACGCCCAAATGCCTGCACGACAGCGAGTGCAGCGCGGTGGGTGGCAAGTGCTGCCCGAATCTATGCAACGCCCGCAGCTGCGCTGAGCCCAACCAGCTGGGCAACAGCGGCGGCAGCAGCTCTCCTTTCGGCAACAAGAACTGTAAGTGATCAAGGATCTGGAAATCCTTTGACAAGAAGCTAAGGGGGTTTTCTTTTTGGATAGCTGGCTCCTCGGGCGCGTACTGCGGGAATGTGAAGTGCGGCAGCTTCGAGAAATGCGAAATGGATCGCTCGACCAAGCGGCCCAAGTGCGTGCGCTCTTAGGGACGAGACGACGGGGAGGATAACGGATTTTACAACCGGACAACGCACACACGATCCCCAAAATCTTTGAAAGGAAACTTGGTCACACTCACAAGCGGCTTGGCAATGGCCACGGCCAGCAACAGGCTGGCAATCAATAAAAACTTATAAGCCATTTTTGGATCGTTTCCTTTGGGCTTTTCGGATTCGAGTTTCGCGACCGCTAGTCTGGGGCGTTGTACGCGCTGTTGGTAGACTTTGTACTGTGGCTCTTGGCCGGTGCCCATGGTGCGCTTTTATATCGCACTTGAAGAGCGGCCTGCGTCGCCGTTGGCGGCTGCGCCGGCGCAGCGCCAAAAAAAGCTGGCGCGCTGGCGGCGCGACGCTTTCGGATTCCGGCCCGCCCGGCTGGTCGGCTGCTTTGCACTTTGGGTTTTGGATTCCAATTTGAATATTTTGCAAGAGGGGCCCAGCGAGCTGCATTTGGCCGGCCTCTGTCGCCAAAGAGAGTGGAGGAGTCGGGCGCGTCTGCGCAATGTTTGTGGTCCAATCCGCTGGATGGGCGAGCATCTTTGCGCATTGCGTAAGCGTTGGTAGCCAAGGTCAGGCAGATAACCAGTTCGCCCAGCTGCTGGGTGAATGGCTGCTGCTGCCGAAGGAACCCCCCGCACCCAGGGGCCCTTAAAGGTGCACGACCAAGTGGCATTGACTGCATTGCGGTGTTTCTTCTTTTTTTTGTTGGCTGGGCCGCTGGGAATTATGTAATTTATGTGAAGTTTTGTGCAAATTGAAAGCTTCGCTCGAATTTTAAGCTATTTACTTTTATTTTTTGTCGATTTTTGAGGAAGTAAGCGGAGCACTTCGTTATGTGGCACCCTTTTCGGCAGGCAACCGCCGGCGGCTCCAATAGGCGCCATGGCAAATTGAGCAGCCCCACGAGCCCGCCACAGTGGGGCAAAAGAAGTGCGGAAATGTCACCGGAAGCAACGCAAGAAAGTCACGAAAACTCACACAAATTACTCAAATGGGTATGGAAATCGCTGGCGGACTCAAGATTAATGGAAACTGATACAGAAGCGATCATATAACTCCTTATAAAATATACAAAAAGTCTTCTGTAGAGCTGCAAAGTTTTCAGGAAGATTCCTTTCCTTAAAGAAACCACCTCCGAACCAAGCAGTTAAAGACCTTTTCAGGGTTCCAGTTCTTTCCCAAAGAACATTATTTAGGAGGCCATAAGGTCTCATGGGTTCTTTTTTATAGGGTTTAAAAACTTAAGAGATCGGTAAAGAGATCAGATGGTTGCTGATCGTCTTTATATTGCATATACCAAATTTTCATATTTCCTTATCAAATCTCGAGAATCTAATTACATTTGAGTGCTCCATTTTCTTGTCTTCCTAATCGATCAAATGGATGGTAGGATTCCTTTTTTACCTACCTTTATATAGTAAGTAGGAACTTAAGAGATCGGCAAAGGGATCAGGTTGGTGCTGATTGTCTTTATATATCCCATATTACCCTATCATATCCATAGAACCGAAATAAATTTGTGCGTTTCTCTTTTCTGTCTTCCTAATCGATCAAATGGATTGTAGAATTCCTTTCCCACCTTATCGCATTCTTTCTCTCTCCAACCGGGGCTTTTAGTCTCTGAATCGATTCGCAATGCATTTACAAAATCAATCCAACATTTATCGGCCATTATTTACCGTCTTGGGCAATTGAAGTGTCTCGAAATGTTGCCCATCTGCGCGGCGCACAAAGAGCGGCCTCTTTGGGAGTTTTGTGTGTTGTTTTCTTATTGGTCCACTGACTTTCTGAATGCACTGTACGGCACATCCGTCCCCGTGGCCGTCCCACTTTCGAGGCGGCTCTTTTCACCGTTCACTTGCCGCCGCCACCCAATTCGAGGCTGAGGCAACGGCCGAGTCTTCGTCTTCGGTACAAAACACCTCTTGGCAAATGTTTTTCGCCGCAATTGTTATGTGTTTTGGATTATTTGTTTCTTTCGCTTTCTGGTTATTGCACTGGCACGAATTCGATTTGATAACGAATCGTCTCGAAACTGCGAGTGGACTCGAAAGCCCATCAAGTTGGCGGTCTTTCCCGCTTTTCCTCACCGATTTCTCGTCCATCCCACCGTCCATCGGAATCAATTTAAAGCTCTCAAGGTGAGAGACTCCAGCGAGTCGCACGCAACGCCCCAGACCGCAACCTGAAACTGTCGGTGGTCGATAATTTTTTGTATAATTACAAGTTTTTTTTTTGGGGCTTAATGATGGTCAATATACACGATCGAAGTTGGCCAAATATAAAAAAAACCCCGGCATGTTCGAGTTTGTTGGCCAGCAAATTTTGATTGATTTATTTGGCCGGCGGGTCGACGGCGGCTCGATGAAATCCGATTTGCATGTCCCGTTCGTCGATTCATCATCTCTTTTTCTGTCCGTCTCCCCGTCCGTCTGTCTGTCCTTCTGTTAGTAGTTCAATCTGCTTATTTATTCATTGATTAAGTGGACTAGACGGCTTGGTTTCACCTTCACAAATTAACACTTCACTCGAGGCGGTCGGCGCATCTGTCGACCCGAAGGCGTTGCGGTGACAGATTTAGGGGGCGTGGCCGCTATTCGAATTTGTAGTTTGCCATTTATGTAAATTTGAGGCATATTTTTGTATAGTTTAATTGTTTTCTTCTGGTTTTTGTCGACCGCGCACAAGCGTATTTGGCTCAGGGCCAAAAAGAATTTGACATTTCCAAGATATTAAAAAAAAACAGGTAATTAATAAAAACTGCAGGTAAAACCAAAAATACCTAAATATATTTAGTGGATGTCGTTGGTTGTCAATGGGATTTGTTTTTGGAATTACCTGTCGCCAAGTGAGTGAGTTTAAAGACTTTGCGGCGTCGTCGAGGCGATAAAATTTGAAGAGGAAGCTTCGAAGTGGATGGGTTGGGTTTTCTTGGGATTTTTCAAGGTTTCTCATGAAATTCTGTTGAAATAATTGCATTTTAAGAGCGGTTTGGTTGTTAGCAGATTTTTAAAGCGATTTATTTTTTAAAATAACCATTTTCTTGCATTTTAGATCCTAATTAAAGGAACTTCAGCACAAAAACCTTAAATCTTTTTAAGCTCGTTTGAGGACCAGTTCTCAGTTTGCTTTTAGAGGCAAATGTGTTTCCTTAATCGAAAATGCAATATTGGAATATAGAGTTCAATGAAAATAATCAATATATAAGAATTTATTTGAGACTTCTCGTAAGAATTTATATACTTTAATATTTGATCCAATAAATGCAACGATTTTGATTGGAATTATGAAGCAAGCGATTTTTAGCAATCACACAAAATTAAATCAATTTTTGAGTCTTTAAAGATTTAATTTCATTGTTTTTTTATCACGCTCTCTTATCTTGTCTTCAGTCCAACGATTTAGATTGGAATTAGAATTTTTATATATTTAAACATATTTTTGAGTCTGTCTCATATTTTATTGTCATTATTCTTCAATTATAAAGAACTCGAAGCTCTTAAATATTCGCTCTCTTTTCTTCTCTTTCATCCAACGTTTTGAATTGAAATAAGAAAGAAAACGACTTTTACCGATCACAGAAAATTAATTATAATTTGTTTTTTGATTCTTTGAAGATATATTTCCATATTTTATATCACTCTCTTTTCTTCTCTTCAATCTAATGATTTAGATTGAAATTAAGAACCAAAAGAAGTTCCTCAGCAATCCCAGAATATTCTCCCTAATTTCCTTAAATCTCTTCACACTTTATAACCATTATTTCCCAAGCTTAAAGAACCCGAATCTCTTAAATTCTCGCACTCTCTTCCCATTGAATAGACTCACTCGGCAATTACTCTACCCATTCCTAAACACATCCCTTGCCCCTCTTCAGATTTAACCTTCACGCCGACCGCCCCGTCAATCGCTAAGGACACTCGCGGTCCCAAACGAGTCGGTCCCGCAGCTGCAGTTTATGTGCCAAATGTTGCGCGTTGAGTGCCAAAAAAGAAGCAGAAGAAGAAGTCACAGTTCGGCCGTCACCCCATCAGCCAGCCAGGCCAACGGTACGGATACTGCCAGGGCTAAAGAGTGAACCCCAAACGGTTTCTCTATGGAAATGTAAATGCGTGTGTCTGTGCATATTTTAGCACTCATTTTACGAGTATTGCATTCCTCTTGGCACGCACTCGGCGCTGATGGGCGGACGGACGGGTGGACTATTTTACATATTAGCTGGCAAGTTTTATTCTCTGGGCTACGCATACGCAGCGTTGACACATCGTGGTGGCCTGCGTTTTAGGGGATTGACGGTCCTTGAGATGGGCCAGCCGGCTGGTTGTCTGCTGTCAAGTGTGGACATGGACATTTCCAGAAAGCGGTCATTGCTCAAAACGCATCGTAAATAAAGAAAAGTGGACAGCAAGGCAATAAAATCGGGTCGGCTTCGCTTCGATTGGTCGAGTTGAGGGTCATAAAAATTCTCCGAATACCTGCCAACGGTTCCGGTGAATCTTTGGACTGACAGGCATAAAAATTCCCTCGACTCTCTGCCCGCTTTCTGGATTTGTTGCTGCAGCTTTTGGCGCTCACATCAGCTGCTTGTTGGCCGACTTAATTAACAGCCAGCCAGCCAGCATGCAGGCGTGGCAAACAAACAAACAAATAAACCCAACAGCCACCCATTTGCCACCAGCCATGCATTGTTTCTAAGCTAACTGGCTGGCCGGGCTGTTGGTTGTTGGGTTGATAATTACTTTTGATAACTTTTTGTTGGCTTACGCGGTTTGCCGGCTGTTTGTTTGGCCCTTTTGCATGTGGGGCCATTAGAAGCTTATCAACTTGCCAGCGAATGCAGTAAGCTCCTTTCGCTGGCAACGCAATTGTCCTTGGCTATATGGAAAATAAATTCCCATATTTAATGCAATTATTAAGCACACAGCTCCTCGATAAATTCCACAAGCCGAACTGCTGCTTTTTAAATCAAATTAAAGAGCCGGTGTGGCAGCAGCAGGCGGAACCTGCCCCTGCAACATGTGTAATTGTGGCAGCAATTTAAACTGCTGCTGCACAAAAGCGCCAACCGGAAGCAAAGTGCTCGGCGCCGGGGCAGGCGGCGGTTGCATTGAAACTCCATACGCTTGCGGCAGACGGGCACGTAATGGGCAGCCACCCCGCCGGCCCTGGTTTATGCCTTTATTAAGCAGCAAACAACCAACATCTCCAAGCGTCAAGGATGCCTCAGCGGCCCACATCCTTCACGTGTTTCGTGCAGTTCAAATTTATGCACACAACTTGTCACAGTGGCGGGGGCGGACGTCGGCGGGGTTCCGCCCATTGAATGCAATTGCATTTCCCTCTCTTCTTTGCTGGCTCTCGGTCGGGCATCCATCCGTCCGATGCTGCCAATGAGAGTTGCTCGGCTATTCAGCCGCCTTTGGTCTCGAGCGTTGACACACGTCGCCCGCAAATGTGCGGCTGCTTGCGGCGCCACTGGCACTGGCAGTGGCCAAGACAATGGCCGACGTTGTCACTTCGACATGGCAGCGGTGGTGCTGGTGGTGCTCCTGCCCATCCTCGGCGTCGGGCGCATCATTAAACCTGAAAAGTGTCAGCCGCCCGAGCGGCTCAAGTGGCCTCAGCCAGCCGGTTTAACTGCTGGGGCTTAAATTGAATTGAATAGCCTGCCATGTTGCCTTCTAATCTGGCCAGCCTTCCTGCGCCTCATGCCTCTCTTGCCAAGCCTTTGCCGAATTTATGTGACCAGCCAGCAAACTGCAATCATATTTCAAAAAGTGTTGACAATGAAAATGAAAATTCCCATTAAATTGCAATATGTTCATTGCCCCCAGACACACCAATTCTCCTGCCCCCTCCCAACACACTTCACAAAGGCTTATAAAGAAATTCCTGTCGGACTTTTCAGTTCCATTGAAGGAAGGAAATGAAGGTGCGAATATCACAGCATGGAAACTGGGAATTTTCAGCTCTTTTAAGAGAAAGACATTTGATTGCTTCAAAAGACAAGAATACACATGAATGCTGGGGAAAGGAATTGAGAATTGCTGTGTCCTTTTAAAGGTGTTCGGTTTTAATTGGAATCGAAATAGGAATTTTCTTGGACAGACAGATGAGTCGATAAAGATTTGAACAGATGATCCAAAAGGAGAGAACGATGAACAGAAATAGGGACAGATATGTAGAGGGACAGATGGGCGGAAATAGATTGGACAAAAGGGCAGAACTGTCTGCCGAAAAATCGTTTGGGTATTTTTACCCAATTTGTGGGGATCATTTCGAGCTGTACATCTCCACTGACTTGTAGTTCTTTAATTTAGACAGACAGATGGACAGATGCGATCTAACAAAAAGACAGACAACTATTAATATCACTTCGTCTCGACATCGTTATCAAGTCAGCCGACGAGCTTATGCTTAGATTTATGCCTGCTTGTCTTTCTGCCCACAGGAAAGCCACCATCTCCCCACCTGATGATCCTCTACTTATTCGTCGAAATTTCTGTGCTCCACTTGTTAGCTATTTTCTCCATCGACTACTCCGACCGCTTAGCTGTCTGCCCAACTGACCAACTGCCTTTTTTTCTTCCACTTTAACTTCCTTTTCAGCTGCTTGCTTAGCCAACTGTCCTTTGTTCTCTTGCTTTTTAAATTGAAAAATAAAAGACCCTAAAAACCTTCCATTTATTCATCTATTTTTTCATTAGAGTTTCCCCACTTTAATTCCACTTTCCAGGCTTTGATTTCCTCAGTTTCTCCACTTTTTCTCTGCTTCCTTTTGCCAATTCAATTGGTGGTTATTAGTTCGCTGAAATTATCATTAAATTCAGCTCGGATTTCTCTCCATCTGCCATGGAAGTCAATCACTAATCACCGATTGATTGGTCTTCCCAGCCGTCGCCTGAAATTGAAAGCGAGCGAAAATATGAAGAACTTAAATTGCTTTCAATTTCGTTGCTGGAAAGGCTAAGACTTCAAAGGCTTCAGGCTATCCCCCCCTCATTTGATGGTTAACCACAAGCAGAGCGAGAAAATATGAAATTTTATTTGCTTAACATTTGGCCAGACCGAGTCGAGTTGAATTTTCCAAGGCGCCTCGTCTCGTTCAACTGAAATGGCACAAAATCAACGAAACCAAAATGGTTCAGCGGGTCCAGGACCTGCTGACTCAGTGCGACTGCGGGTGGCGGGCGGCAGGACCTGCCGGCATGGCCACAAGTTGCCAGATTACAAGCCGAGTTACACATATTGAATTGCCAGCCACTAAATTCATAAACCTACAGGAAGCACCTACGCTCCTCGGCAGCCCAAAAAGGAGCAAAAGTTCAGACTCCCTCCCTCCAAATGCTGATACAGCTGGCTGTGTACACATTTCGGGCCTGGGGCGTCGCAAACTATGCAAAGTGGAATAACAAACCGATATAATTTATGGAAAATAAAGCTGAATTTAGTTCGCTTTTAAAGGACCTCTCAGTCGGAGAAATACCATCGACCAGAAATCGAAGCGTCGAGCATCGCAAGCGGAAACGGAAATGAAACCGCGCGGCAGTCGTCGCTGTCGACGGTGGAAAATTGGCTTGAAATCATTGCACATAAAATAACATATTTTCCAGCCCACTACGCACATGCTGAGTTGCCAATAATATGCATAAAATTCCCCCTCGCGCTTAACTGAAACAGAAAGTTTTCCTTTTGCCCCGCAAATCAAACCGGGCCAAGTTGAACGGCAAGGATCGGGGCTATGACTGTTTTATGTTTTTTATACGTTTGGTTTGGCTCACAAATTGAATTATACAAGGACAGCGAGCAGGCGGCAGGCAATTTCGCCAGCAACAACAAACTGTGCATGCGGGCGCTGGCGTGTGTGTGGGTTTTTTATGGTCCTGTACAGCTGAGGGTCCTGTTGCTTCGATTGGCAACTTTGCGATGCTGGTGACTTTTGAGTGTCGCCGGCAACTGAAGCTTTTTACTTTGATGTTTACAAATCTAATTTCACCCAACGGGCGTCAATGATACCGAAGTCCTTTTTTCCTCTACAAATCGCTCGGGCCTTCCAGAAGCTTCCCCGGCCGTGTTATCATTTAAAACAGGCGGATCCCCTTGCCCTCCTCGCTGCAGTCAAACAAACTTTGCCTGACACCTGCGACGGGCGAGCGTGGCGCTTCCTGACTTTTATCCTTGGCACGTCTGCTGCCGACTGTCGTGTCAACTTAGCCGGAGAAATCTGACAAGATTCGCGCGGGCGGCAGTGCAACGCATATTGCATTTTGGCTTCTATTAGCCTCGAGACCTGGCAGCCGGGCCAGGATATCGAGGTGGCTTATGGCGATCATTAAAGCCGCCGGCCGACGGGCCTCATAAATCAATCGAGGTGGCAGGGAATTCTCAGGAATCTGCGGCTCCATAAAAAGGACCCATAAACTTGGCCAACTGTAAACTAACCGCCAGCAGTCGGTCCACATGTCCGACATATAAAAACCGAGCCAAGGAATCTGGCTAAAAGTGACGTCATAAATTCTGTGCGTTGGCCGCGAGAGAGTGAGTTTAAAGGACGAAGGACAGTTAATGAATTTATGCTGCCTTTGTTGTGGCTCTCGACCCGCTGCTGGGAGTTTATTTTTGTTGGCCAAGATTTGCAACAAATGCCGAAGCGGTCAACGGGTCAGCCGCAGGGGGCGGCCAGAAGGTCAGGATTTCGTAGGAGCTGCTGGACGGAAATTGCTTCATTAGCATGCAAAGCAACAAGCCAAAAATTCATCCAACTTTCCGCCGCCCCCACCCGAGAGATCCTCCAGCTGGGAAATCTTTTCGGTCAAAAGATATAGACAGATACGATTCTGGTCGGGGCATGATTGATTAACCAGGCTTAGTGATTTGTTGTGTGGAGAAAAAAACACAAAATTCGGAAAATTATGGCTGGGGAAAGGAAGAGGCATAATTTAATTTAACGTGACATGAAAAATGCCCGGCAAGTGGCGCAAGCAGAAGCGGAAATGGGCGGAGTCAACGGCAGACGAGCCAGCGCCACTTAATTAGAAGGACTAAAGGACCGGAAACGGAAGGAAGCAAAGTGCATGGCCAACCAGCTGGCTGCCCGGCCAAGTCATATGCACACATGGGCTGTCGGTCTGGTTGTGTCCTTTGTGCAAAAAATGCCAATTCAACTGCCGGCTGCCACAAGAAGTCCTTTCGTGCGGGCACGACGACAAAATGAAATTCCGAGGCAGATGCAATTTGTTTTCTTCCCGCTGCCACTGAACGGGGTGGCGCGCACTGGCGGATTTGATTTTGATTTGCAAGAAAATAAAGCACACGAAATGCCAGGCAGCAGGAGGTGGCCGCGGTCGAAGGTCGTGGGGCAATTCATAATTGCCCAGGGGTCGCCGGCGCAGAGCAGCGGTGGAGCTTGGAGTTCCTGTGCATAATTGAAATAGCAGCGCCTAAACGCGTTTGTGACAGGAAATTACGCGGCCAACTTGCCGGCCGACGCAGCCGCCCGGATGGTCCGGTCCGGCCAGCGGATGCGGATGCGCCCCCGAAAATTGCGTTTTTTTGGGGCGTCTGGGCTTTCACCCGCCCTTTTGGGCGTCTTATTTGGTGTTCTTGGCACATTTATTTATAATTACTTTGTACGAGGGCTGACCGCGGAAATGAAGCGTTTAGTTCGGTTGACTGGGCTGGCGGTGTTTGCATGGGGAACTTTGCGCCTGTCCAAACAAGTAATAAATATGTAAGGGCGTAATAATATTTGATGGGTAAACAAGTCCAATTACGTGTGAATACAAATCTCATAGGTGTAATTAAAAATGCAAGCGAAAAGCGGATTTTAAATCATCGGACTGCCAATGGAATTTGCGTGTGCGGCATTTTTCTTTGCTGTAATTAATTTTGGTCAAATAATAATTAATATGACGAACTGTTGTACATGGCTTATGCCATTGTGCTATTGTTGTTGTCTGGCTGGTAATTGCATTTGTCGTCCTTTGCCCAGGGGAGGAAGGTCGCGTGTGTGACAACTCAAACTCTCGCAACTTGTTAGGCTTTCCAATATAAAATTTTAAAACTCCCGCCCAACAGCTGATGGCTAGAACGCACAGCGTTGCCACCTGGTGTCTGCGCATAAGAGTTGTCAACTTCTGCGCATGCGTCGATAATTCCAAAAAAAGAGGAGATTGCACTTCCAGTCTGGATAACAGTCAGGCAGGCAATTGTCCTTCTGCCAGTACACGCCGAGCATTGAAAACGAACGTTAGGCAGTGCGCGCTTGATTGCCAGTCGAGTAGCAGCCAGCAGACAATGAAGGCGCGTGCGGGTCGCTACAATACCAACCATACAGGAAGTCTTCTAAACAAAAAATAAACTGTTCTGTTTTTTAATTCTTTTCTCTTAATGTGGAAAACTGAAAATCGCTTTTATATATAAATCCTAACTAAATATATTTTGAAATCAAATGACTGAGCGCGCTCGACTGAACTTTGCGTGAGCGTGGCAACTCTGAAATTTTGACAGTTCTCATATGCTCTCTCCCTCCCTCTCGCTAGTTGCGCTCAATTTGTGCAGCGCTCTCTCAAATCATCACTCTGGAAAGAAGCAGAGTCACTCTCATTTTTCGTCGCCCCCGCCGTCGCGGCTATCATAATTGTTTATAAAACAAAATAATTCGTGATTTAAATGGCGAAAGTGTTTTAAATTGTGTAATGTCACCGCCTGCATCACTCCCCAAGCCGGGCCCCACCACGGCAACGCCCACGCCGCCCCGCCACCGCGCTCAACACAAAGAAATCACCGCCACCGCGAAATCACTGAAATAAATGAAACGCGCACAAAATGCGTGCGAAATTCCTACAAAATATCAAAAACAAGCGTGCCTGTGCTTCTCCTTGAATACTCTCAACTGAAATATGTGCAATAGACGCGCCAAAACCCCAACTCCACCCAACCAATCTACCACCACCACCACCAAGCGCAGCAAGCAGCAAAGCGGGCGCTGCTGCCCCCGAAAATGCTGCTGCCCCCGGCAAGGGCCCCATAACAATTGACTAACTCAAATTCCCGCAGTGAATCCCCCGAAAAATTAAAGCACTCACCCGCTAAAACCAGCGCAGCACCCACTCAGTCCCCTCTTCTTGCCCAGGCACCAACCATTTTGCCCGCCACCACTCAACCACTGCTGGCATCATGCAGGCCAAGAAACGCTATATACTCGTGTTTGTCTCGTGCGCGTTCCTCGCCTACTGCTACTTTGGTGGCTACCGGCTGAAAATGGTGCCGCATCGGCCGCGGCGCGCCCAGCACGAGTCCGCCAAGGACGGCGGCGTCCAACCCTACGAGCAGCTGCCCAGCTTCCTCAGCTTCAAGGACGTGCAGCCGCTAAGGCCCAACGAGGACACTGCCCCGCCAGCCGAGAGGCCCCAGCGCACGGCTGCCTGCCGCATGGAAACCTGCTTCGATTTCACCCGATGCTATGACCAGTTCCTGGTCTATGTGTACCCGCCGGAACCGCTCAACTCACTGGGAGCCGCTCCGCCCACCTCGGCGAACTACCAGAAAATTCTCACTGCCATCCAGGAGTCGCGTTACCACACCAACGATCCCGCCGCCGCCTGCCTCTTTGTCCTGGGCATCGACACGCTCGACCGCGATTCCCTGTCCGACGATTATGTCCGCAACGTGCCCTCGCGCCTGGCCCGGCTGCCGCACTGGAACAACGGCCGCAACCATATCATCTTCAATCTGTACTCGGGCACCTGGCCCGACTATGCGGAGCATTCGCTGGGCTTCGATGCCGGCGAGGCCATCCTGGCCAAGGCCAGCATGAGTGTCCTCCAGCTGCGGCCGGGATTCGATGTTAGCATTCCGCTTTTCCACAAGCAGTTCCCCCTGCGCGCCGGCGCCACCGGAGCGGTCCAGTCCAATCATTTTCCCGCCAACAAGAAGTACCTGCTGGCATTCAAAGGCAAACGGTGAGTACCACCAGCCGGGCAGCAAATTGCATGCCGCATCGATTGGCCCCGCCTGCCCGTCCGGGCATTTCAATTGCAAAAAAATAAAGGAAAATTGTCTAGCAACGCGTCATCCATCATGAGCGCTGCCGTGCCTCGTCCCCGGCGGTGGCCATTGTCTCGCTGGGGCGAAGCCCCACCCATCGTCCTGTCGTTCTTTTGTTTGTCTTCACTTTATTGTTGTTTACTCGGCCTGCCGGCGGAAGGCTCTACGGGGGGTGGGGAGACATGTAACTGGATTCAATAACACGGGCCAACTCGCAGGTCCTTTGCGGCTCGTGTGTCCGCTGGCCTGCGGTGGGTTGGCAACGCTTGGCGACAAAAATGGCCGACGGATTCGTCACTGCCTTGCCAGCCCTACCCCTCCCCCGCCCAGGGCTGCATGAGCTCACGGCGCTAAATTTAAAATTGATTTTTGCCGCTGCTCAGGTGACTTTATTTCCCCGTGTGTGTTTGTGTTTTAAAGCTGCCGAAACCCCTCGGTGAGGCCATAAATTGTAGTAAATCGATGGGGCAACACAGGACGACAATTAACAGGACTTCAGTTGGGGAAGGGGGAACACAGACCCTTGAAAGAAAGTGGAAAATTCTCCGGTCGTTCGGTTGGCATGCAAACAATTTTTACGAGGCAATTAATAAATTCCTGCCCGCAGTAGGACAGTAAGGACACGCCCCCCAGCCCTTCTCCATGGCGGGGCGACAATTGAGTCACTTAGCATTCATATGTTGGTCCTTTAAAATGAAGCGATCTGCCCGGAAATCAGATGAGTGTGCCTGCGTGTGTGTAAGTGGTTTAATGGGCTTCCGAAGGATGGGGATGCGCAAAGGAAAGGACATTGTCATTTGGCCGTAAGATTAAACAGTAAACAGCAACAAGGATACGCCAAACTGATGTTAAAGTTCTTAATAACGGACACCCACACACACTCTAGCCTGCCGAACGGTTCAGGCCAAAGGACAAACCTCCTGGCGGCTGCCAGGGGACTTTGGAGCCGGATGGTTAGACTGGCACTTGGCAAATACAATTAAAGGCGAAGGGAACGACACAAGCCGGGCCACTTTACAATTATGCGCACTTCCCAGCAGCAAGGACGAGGCGAGGGCAGCGGCCAGGACGTGTATACAAGTGCGTCCAGTTGCCTCCTGTCAGAAACAGACGGGAATCCTCCCCTGCCACAGGAGCAGGCATTTGCATGGCTTGTCGCTTTCGTCCAGCTGCCCCGTCAGCTTTTTCTACCCCAAGGAGGGCGGGCTGAGGGGACCATGGGACCTCCCACAAAACTTTTTCTCTTCACATTTAATTGCGCGTCCGCTGAGTAAACTCGCGCGTGTGTGTGTGGGGGCCGTCATGTGTGTGTATGGGTGGGGGGAAGTGGAAGTTTGGTGAGTTAATCTGCGGTTTGTGGAGCTCCGGCTCTCGGGCAACTTTGTGGGTGAAGCTGGAGGCTGCCAAGGGGGCGGGAATGACATAGTTTTCCCTCCCCTGCCCCTCCTCCTCCATGTCACTTTCGGTTTAGTTTTTTTTTTAGTCGCTAAAAGAAAATACGCAAAAAGGTGACTCCTCGGCTCTCGTAATCCCTCTCCTCCCCCCCTGGGAATCCATTTAAAAATGCTAATGTTAAACGTTGTTAATTTGGGGATTCTGCGAGAAAGAGAAAGAGATAAGTAACTTCGTTAGGATCTCAAGTTTCATTGCCAGTTTTTAAAGGCTCTTGAAGACAAACTTTGAGGTAACTCCGAATCTATTGAAGTCTCTGAAAATTCTATAATTTCCTTCGAATATTTGCGGATTTCTCTAGATTATCTAATCGGGTCTATTAATCATTCTATTATCTCCGTCTACATAATCCGAACTTTTGCTACGGTCTTTAAACTTTCTTTTTAAAGTATTTGCTCTGGTTTAGAATCTTGAGATTAGAAATCCAATAAAAAATATCAAATATAGTTTACAGGAATACTGATCTAGAGATCCTGAAAGCCAGATGTCTTTAAGATTTTTATTCTCTGTTGCTTTCCTGTGCTCCTTCTTCTGATAACGTTGGCTATCTTATCCTTCTTATTGTGTGTGAATTTCATATGCTCGGCTCGTTTGTGTGGACACGTAGCAATCGAAGAGCTGGACACATTTGCCCGCACTTCCTGGCTGCTCCTGCGAATTGACGTTTAACTCAGCTGATGGCCGTCGCTTGGCCATTTCCACTTTGTCGTCATCGCTGCTGGCCCAGTTTTATGCAAACGCTTCGCAATTAAGCCAGAAACTTTCACCTGGGAGGGCAAAGGTTATCAGCAAGTTGGTTGTTAATATTCTAGTTGTTTTTTTTTTTGCCAATTAAATTCACGCACCCAACAAACGACGATGACTACAACAGAACCGAGCCAGACAATAACGAAGCTCACACACACACACCCACACACACACGCACACACAGGTGGCGCGCAATTTCTTTGGGGCTCCTTGAGCGGTACGCAAATTGAGGTTCCATGATGCGGCATTTCGGTCGCTCTGGCGAATGCGTGACAGGCTCATTTGAATGAGTGCCACGGCGCGCCACACACAAGCAATTAATTATTTGAGCCACGCCCCCTTTGAGCGCCCACCTGCTTCGACTAAACCAATTGCAGAATTTTGGAGCGCTAAAAATTCCAAACGTTGGCCACTTCAAAATCCATGCGAACGCTCAGCGTTCGTGACGGCGGCAAGGAAACGAAAAAGGAGTGGGGAAGGAAGCCGGCTTCAGATTTGATTGACGACCAGCGGAAGGACGATAAAGGGTTCTGGCTGTGGACCACAAAATATTTAAGCCGAGAATACAATGCAATTCATAGAACTGGGCTACGCGGCGCATCGAATCGAATCGAATCAAATTGAAGCGAATCGCATCGAAATCGCGTTGTTTGGAATTTTTTGTTGTTTCTTTTTTTTTTTGGCCGATTGCTCTTGGGATTTCTCATCATTCGCCATGCCATGCACACACAGCAAACAACTTTCACACACACGTCTCGCCTGTCTGATGAACGAACGCCTGTGTGTGTGTAGGAGAGTGTAATTGGTAGCAGAGATTTTGGCATTCACTGGGAAAATGGCTATGAGTGATGGGAAAACAGAGCAGTGATTTTGAAAGCCACTTAAAACAGCAGGGAATCGTTGTTCTTTATTGAAGAAATATGGGTAAAAATATGTCCAGAGAACAGCTGAGAAAAATCATCCAAAAGTTACAGAAATTGTGGAGGAAATAATGGAAGTCTTTCTTAAATAGAAAAGAAGCGAATTCTTTGGTGATGGAAGTCACTTCTCTTTTGTGATTCTATTTATAATGACATCAGGACTAAAGATCTTTTCGTTCCCGGTCTTAAATACCTTATAGATATCTCTCTTATTTTCCATATAATATATTAAAAGAGGTATTTTCCTTCAATTTAATCTTATCCCGTCTTGAACTCTGATATTCATTTCGATAACTCTGTATTCATTTTAATTATTTCCCGATCTTCCTACAAACGGACCCTTTACCCAGTCACTGTGACTTTTTCACTAGCATTGATGGCGTGCCTTTATTTATATTTCCTCGATCTTTCTGCTAATAAACTCCTGTATTCCATAATCCTAGTCACGGTGACTTATTCGCTAACTTTGATTAGCTGCCAATTTATAGATAACTGTGGGTTTATTTCTCTCCAAAATTTCTGCTAATAAACTCTTATATTCCATCATATCTGCCAAAGTTCTCGTTACCCAGTCACGGTGACTTTTTCGCTTTGATTAGCTGCCAATTTGA